>JAUIMW010002634.1:0-10442 GCA_033557785.1 Enochrus cinctus | reverse complement strand
AAAACTGCATTTTTAAGTAACAATTACCCATTAAACATCATTAAAAATTCAATAAAGAAACGAGTTCACTTACATTATAATAATTACAAACCTTTAGAACATAACAGGAATAAAGAATTCATATCATTACCGTACACAAACAAAAAAAGGAAAATAATCGAAACAACTTACATGTAGCCTTCACATATAAATAATAAAGCTAATCAACTTTCTACATTTTTAAAAACAAACACTCTAAATAAACATATATATGTTAAGAATAAACCAACATAAAAATGTTGTTAGACATAACAATAACAACGCAGGTTTAAGCACACATGCATACGAAAATCAACATATTAGACATTGATAATCCATAAATTTTAGATACAGAACACAATCTTAATAAGAAACTAGTGAAATGTTACACATTAAAATTAACGAAAACATTAGTTGTAATTTAAAAAAAATTGGCTTACAATTATTAAAATTTAATAAAACATATAAATTAGGCACTGTCATATATAAAAACATTAACTTTTTAAATCTAGTTGTTTCTTATTTACATTAAAAAAATGTTTATATTTATTATATACTTCTTGATGAAGGTCACGACCGTGATTGAAAGCTTGGTAATTCTATGATTTTTTTTGATTTTTAACATTTTTAATAAGTTTTTAGGTAATTTATTTAAAGTCAATCATACCTTTTTATTCTTTTAAATTAACGGCGACCTTAAAGGTTATAGGTACGTGCGTAAATATTAGCGCTCTAAGAAGAAGTACTCTATTAAGTGGAGCCACCGTGAGTTTAATTTACGGGAAAGTGAAGAAAAAAAAAGTAGAAGTAGAGAACAGATGAATAAAGGACCTATGGATAGTATAGAGACAGAACAAATGAGTGGAAATATATTTGCTACAAGCAAAAAATTCTAAGATCACCAGAACAAAGGAGGAGTCAGGAAAAAGGAAATAATCAGTCTTAAAAGAAAACAAAGAAGAAGAAGGAATGGGGGAATTGGAAGAGTTGATAAGGGAATGATGATAACAATGAAGGAAAAAACAGAGGAGCTAAAGGAAGAATTCAAAGAGGTTAGGAAAAAAATGTGCAGTAGAGAGGAGAAATTGCAACAGGAGAAGTTTGTACTAGTAAGGAGAGTTGAAAAACTTGAGAGAAGAATGGAAGTAGAAGAACGATAATGTAACGAACGATTTCCAACCGAAGAACACAATGGAAAGGCATCGAAAATCTAGAAGTTCTAGAATTCGAATTAGCCAGAACTTGCACCACGATATAAGCATCACAGCGGACCGAAGCGGCAGTTAGTTAGTCAGCTGGATAGACGCATAGAGTTAGCCGAAGTGAGGTCGGAACGCTACCCGCGGCGCGCCTTATAAATATTCACAGTGTCGTGTTTGTTATAAATAGTAGACATTTTCATTTAGTTTAGTAATTGTAAATAGTTATTCGTGTAAATAGTCTTTAAATATAAATTTTAATTAAACAAACTCTTTTATCTACCCCAAGAACGTAACAATAAGAAAAGGAATAATGTAGTCGTTAAAGGTCTGAAGACGGGCAAAAATGTGAAGGGAGAAATACACATAGAGATAAGAAACAGAGGAAAAGGAAAAGGGAAATAGAGTAAGGGTAGGAAACATGAAAATGACAATGGAAAATGGAAAATGTAAAGGCAACAACAACAGGAATAGCTGGGAGAATTTTTGAAGAAAAATGGAGGAAAACCGTGTAGGCAATTAAAAGCTATTCTACAGAATGATTATAAGTTATTCGAAAGATGAATGAATACGTAATTATTGTACCACTGTATAAAAATGGAGATAGGAGAAATTGCAGTAATTTCAGAGGGATAACTTTGTTGTCTATACCAGCTAAAATGTATTAATCAATTCTAGAGGAGAGACATTTGGAGGAGAAACAGAGTGGATTTAGAAGAGGAAGAAGCACCCAAGGCCACATATTTGCTATAACGCAGATAACAGTGAAATACAAAGCACATGAGTTTCGTTGATATTGAAACGGCATTCGACAGAATAAGTAGGGAAAAGTAAGGTCTGCGATGAAACAATGGTAGGATATTTATTAAGTGGTTTGAACAGAATTTTTATGCTGATTACGTTAAAAATAGTGAAAAAATTCCATCACCCCTGGATAAGTAATTCACTTGAAATTTTCTTATAAACAGGGGTTTTAAGGTTCGGAATGCGTTCGATTTTTCAATATTATAGCCTATAAAGTTGTTAGTTTAGTCTCTAGTGAGTATTTTATTTAAAAAAAGTTTGTTCTTAATAAGCTCAGCTACTCTGACCATAAATGGACCATTTGTGGGGTGTTACTAAGTCAACAAAGTGGTTACACAAAGTTTTCATGTTTCCTCTGTGAGTGGGATAGCCGTGATATGAAACAACACTATGTCAAGCAGACGAAAGGGAAGAAAAAATGCCTGGAATTCGTTTAAACTTATTGTAACAGGCTTTCTTGGAAACAAAAAAGACCCAAACTACAAAACTTTGGTTGCTGAATTATTACAAAACAACAAAATGTTGGGCTGCAAAATGAGTTTCAAAGTCCAATTTCCTTCACTTACATCTGAACTACTTTCCAAAAAATCTTGGGGCTGTAAGTGAGGAACAACGTTTTCACCAAGATGTGAAAGAAATAGAGCGCAGATACCAAGGTCGATGGAATGTCAACATTATGGCAGACTACTGTTGGATGTTAAAAGGAGGAAATTCACAAGAATACAGCCGAAAAAATACCAAAAGAAGCTTTGATGGAAAAAGAAAACGTTTTTACAAAGACATAACTTTTTCCAAATAATTCAACTTTATTTTGTAGACAATCCTTACATGATAGAAGAAAACCAATGCCATTTTTGAAATCAGTGCAAAAAAACTACATAAAGATAAGTTAACAAAACCAAAACAATTTTTAAAAAAGTTTGATTTGCAGCCCTGCGATATCGAAGTCATCCGAGAAGAACAACGTAGAAAGAAGTTTACAGGAGGCAGTACAGAGCATATATAAAACTATGTGAGAAAAAGGAACAGAAAATTGGAAACTTTCAGAACAAGTCAGGGAGTAAGACGGGCTAAGTCCATTGCTATTTATTGTTGCATTGGAGCTGAAACCCTTAACTTCAAAATAAACAAGAATAAAACGAAAGTAATGAGGATTGACAAAAACCAAAAGGAAATAACTACTGTAGGCAAAAGTGCGGACAGAATTGAGTGGCGTAAATCATGTAGTAGCATTAGTAACTTTTATACATTTATTACATGATATAGAACATAAATATAAAAATACAAGACAAATCACTTAAATACAACAAGAATAAAAAATAGTTATTGTAAATGGAAGAGACCTCTATAAAAATTGAACTAATCACAAGCATTTAAGTGCAATCTGCAAGTGTACAAGAATACAAACATTGCAAGATCCCTAGAAATGTATTGTTATGAAATATAATAATTATCACAGGCATTTGCAAAAATATTTCAAACTTAAACATTCAGCATTCAAATTTTAAAAGGTCACAGGCATAGGCAGTTTATGGTGCTATCAATCGACTTTGCTCTATCAATATGATAAATAAATTCATTGACAGAATAAAAGACATTGGCTTTTAACAATTTTAAGCTTTGATTGGAAAGATGTATAATGTTTGCCTTCTTTTATATCATTAGGAATGTAGTTGTGTAGGAGTGTATCTGTTGCGCATATTATAATTAAATCGAAGGCATACAGGACACATTTATAAGTAAATACATTGACAGCCGTTAATATATTCAATCGTTGAAAGTGATCTCTACAAGAACCACAGCGGCCAAGCCCGCAAAGCACATATATAGCTCGCTTTTGCGTGAAAATACCCATAGTAGACAACTCATTGTCTACAATCAGACCCAGCTAATTACACGAAGGTGAAAGAGACAACTGGAAGCTGCCACACGAAACAGTAAAATCCGATGACACAGCGTGAGACGGAAAAACTACAATATTTGTCTTGCCAAAATTAAGCTTAAGACCGTTTGTGGCAAGCCAGTCAATGAGTTCAGCAGTGACACTATTGATGTTTATTTTTAAAGTAGTTTTGTCTGTTGTGTATACAGAGACATTGGTATTAGCGTATAATGTTGTAATACCATGAATATTTAACATAAGGTCATTCATGAACACTAAATATAAATGGTCCAAGAATCGATCCTTGAGGGACCCCACGTCTAACGGTAACCGCACGAGAACTCACAGTCCTGCCAGTTATGGGGTCAACAATCGCCGTCATCTGCAAACGTTCTCCCAAGTAAGTCAAAGTATCTGCGCTGTATCAAACAGATT
This sequence comes from Enochrus cinctus, assembly GCA_033557785.1. Classification (NCBI taxonomy): domain Eukaryota; kingdom Metazoa; phylum Arthropoda; class Insecta; order Coleoptera; family Hydrophilidae; genus Enochrus; species Enochrus cinctus. The sequence goes on along the minus strand of JAUIMW010002634.1, from coordinate 6,104 downwards.
ATTATTTTTAAAGAAATCTTTCAAGCGCCTCCTATGGGCAGTGTAGAGATAGAAAGTTTTATTGTTGTATTGAATTTTATTTAATATTTCATTAAGATTGTTAGGAGAATTTGAGGCCGAGGTTTAATTTTGAATAGCGGTAAAGTGATCGTTAAAAATATCACCAAGAGGCTGAGCATTCACAGTAGTTTTGTCCTAATTCAGTTTTTATGACCCTTCAGCTGATCTTCGGAATATAATTGGAACGACATATAATTGTATCTATGCTCATCCTTCTTGCAGTTCGCACAGCATTTCGTAGAACACGTCGGTATGTTTTGTAGTGATTGAGCAAGATTTGATCCTTGAACTGTTGCAGTAAACCATAAAGATCATGCTTATTTCACGAATAAATTCTTATTCCGCGGGTAACCCAAGACCTGTCCGCAGATCCAACACCACAACAAACAGGAAAAGAAGCTTCAAATGTGGGTTTGACAATTGAGTAAAGTGAAAAATTCGGTCGGCAACCAAGTCAATAAACTCAAGCATGTTAACCTCCGAAAACTGACGATAATATGTTTTAGGTTTAGTTGAAATAACATAATTAATAGTTCATTCAAATGACAAGTAGTTATGACTTGATAAAGGAATCTTTAAGTAAAGTAAGTTACCATTTTCAACATTCATAACAGTGTCAAAGTTATAAGACTGAAGAAGAGAGAACATTGTTAATTCTGGTGTCAGATTTTAAAATATCAAGGTTAAAATCCCCACAGAGGTCATAAACAGAGCGTAGAACTGGTAAAAAAGAATCCATTTCAAAAATTTGCGAACTGCTGTTTTCTATTCACTTTAGTTGTACACTCAAAATGAGCGATATTTTTTTCATTTTATGTATGATCTAGGAAAATTCCAGTCCTTGTTCCTTAATTAAGTGTTACCATGTTTCCTAGTTTGCATGTCTGATGTTTAATTTTTGGCGTGGATGAACAACTCGTGGATTATAGTTAACATGAGAAGAAATGATGGATGTATTCGTATTCCTTCCAGCAGAACAGACTGAACAGTTTGAGTAGTAGGAGAACCGCCATTTAATATTAGATTGGGCTGCTTGTCGACGACAAATTTCATAATTGAATCTCGATAATAATACATACCCAGCATTGATTTTTTTTGTGTCCATTATTTAAGACATAAGAGAATTCCAAAAAATGTTTGTTAATAAAACGATTAGGACTACCATATATCGCTAGTACAATAATAGCGTCATCATTATTTTACGCCGTACATCTGAGTGTAATCTTTATTTAGATCTTCAAAATCTAAAACTTGGAAGCAAGTTGAGAACTGTACGACTTGGAAGCAGTTGACAACTGTACGACTGTACAAAGACCAGAATAGTTTTAAACTTCAAAAAAAAAAAAGAATTTTGTGCAACTTCACGTTCTTGAGAAAATAAATATGCGAAATAGTTTTTAAGAATTGAAGAAACAATTGAGCCAATAATTTTACTACCTGGTAGTTTTCTATTCATTACATAGAACACAAAAATAGAATAACAATTAGATTATAATGTATATCACTATGATATCCGATGGAATTTTAGCTCTGCAATGTAACTGGTCTTACCATCCAACATTAAACGTGCACGTGCACACACAATTTCAAACTTAAAAACGATATTACTTTGAATCAAATAATTACATCAGACGATCCCTGCATATAAAAGCATTTCTTTAGAATTTAAATTAACACACGTTTTTAAAATCATGTTGGTGCATTAAAAATTTGAAAGTACGTTGCCGATCTTTCCTAGAAAAACAAGCGGCACAGGAAAGATAACACGCAATTCGAATTAAGCGTACAAGAAAATAAGCTAATAAAAATTACTTACCGAAGTATCAGATAGTGTCTCCATCATCCTGAGTGTTGCTAGCCCAATCTGTGAAAAATAAAAGATTTTAAAAATGTTTAACGTTAACAATCAAACTAGCTAACCCTTATGGCCGATGCAAGTGTTTCAGAATCATCTTCAAATGGGCTTGAGAGTTCAGTTGAAGAACTCGAGGGAGTCTATAAAATTGAAAGATAATAAATAAATATTCAATAACGAAAAAAAAAACTCACTCTATAATAATATCCCATAGAATCTTCCAGAGTTCTTTCAGGGCGATATTCTCCATACCTAAACAACTCATGATTCTCGAGAGTTTCTGCCCAAGTTGCAGAGGGAGAAAGTAAATCAGGCTTCTAAAATCATTTTCATCTTTTTATAACAATACAATTTTTCAAATGTGTACTTACTGATTCTTCATTAATTTCATTTTGATCATGCAAGACATATTTCAGAAGATCTGGAACGCTCCCCATTTTATTATCAAACGTTCTCAGAAATGTTTCACAGCACAAACAAAAATTATTAACAATACTACGTCACCACACCGAAGCTGATACAGCAGAATAGTTTTATTCGATAAAATTTAGTACTTATGAGATGCACAAGTAACTCTCAGAACTACGCACCAAATTTACGTGCAGCGGTACTGAGTATGCACTCGATTAAGCTCCGAGCTTCTAATGCCTCGATTCCTTACGAGTTCGGTCACTATAGTGGGGACGAAGATGGTACCGGGGAAGAGTTTTGATAGGTTGTTCTAGATTGTCAGTTTTCGATTGGAGATTTTACGCGTTTAGAAAATGAATCACAATAAAAGTAAAATAAATAAGGATCGTGGGAACGTACTATTTGCTTTTTGCACAAACATTAATTTAAAAACGAAAGCAATTGTTCACCTTTTTAGTGTCGGCGGCGTTAAACACAGAAAAATAACAAAAAATAATCCACCTCAAAATAAACACGCAGAATATTTTTGCTATTAAGTTATTTCATGTGATCATTTTATTTAATTTATGTAGTATTGGAAGTACTGACATTTGCATTTTTTGTATTCATCACGAATTAAAACGTACATAAACATAATAATAGAAGAGTTTATTAAATTTTGAAAACTGTAAGCATAAAATATCCTGTCGGAATCATTGAGAAATGCGTATTTATTCTTTAATAGAAAATGAATAATTACTCAATAATTCTTAAAACCCAAAAAGTAAATTTAAATAATAATTTTAATTTAATAAATAAAAGAATGAAACCACTTTTTTTATTCAACGTGACTACAGAATACATATTTTGTTCATTAGATAAATTTAATTGTAAATTTTTAATTTAATTAAAATAGAAACTCTTCACACTTGAAAGTGTTTTATGTTGTGCTTTCAGTAGTATCGTTGACAGAAATAAGCGCATTTAAACTCAAGAAGTCAATAATTTTTGTAAACATATAGCATCCAACATGTTAAAATTACGTGAATTCGTTTCGCTTCAAGTAAAAAAGAAGCAAGGCTTGTTAACGTATCAAAACTGACCATGTGCAGAATGCCACAATAAAAAATAAAGATGTTCTAGAACGAAAACTGCGTACCAAACCCTTTTGACATTTGTTTTCCTTTGTAGAAAGAATGTGCACACCAGTCGTTTATTGCGGGAATTCCCCAAAATTGAAGCAAGGGCAGTTAAAATATAAAAAAAAAGATGTTTTAGGACAAAAGCGGTGTACCAATTCTTTTTGACATTTGTTTTCCCTTGTAGAAAGAATGGTGTTTATTGCGGGAATTCCCCAAAATTGCCACTGATAAATATATAGTATATAGCCTTCATTGCAATAAATTGTTTGCAAAACGTACATATGAAGTATATATAAATATATCAAATGCAGAACAATACGTTCGTAATTAATATAAAACCGTTACTAATCGATACTGCGAATTACTGCAATTGATATATCACATTACATCTTATAGCAAAAATAACTATGCATTATTGTCACGAGGTAATAATATATTTTACATTTACTTTTTTTCTGTAGGCGTCATTAAATTTAAAATAAATTTACTTAACTCAAACCTGATACCAAGGTGCTATTTCAAATAAATCATTCGATACCCAACACCGCGCATCTCCATAAATAGATTTAATATCTAAATCAATTTTATCGTGCAAGCAACAATCTGATTTTGTTTGTGCATGATCCCGTAAAAATGTCATCTCAATTTTTCATTTTGCATAATAAATCAATTTAAAGATCCCCTAGACGCATTGAATAACATTGTTTTATCTATCCCATGAATTTTTGTGGAGTCTAATTAAATATCAGTTTATCGAAAAATACTGTGAGTCAAATAGTAGTAATAGGTAGTAACTAAATTATAAATATACCACAGTTTTTGTCATGAATTGTGTATGTGAGTATAAATGAGAAGAACACTTATTCCCGGAACGATCTAAAGACAAGTTATTGAAAATAACAGTGAGAATATTATACTTTAAAAAATTACAATATAATGTCAACAATATATAAAGTTTAGGTCTATAATTTTGAAGTTCGTCGTATCTATCAACCAGAGTTGTTTTGGTATTCCATCATCATAACTCGTTATATATCCAACTAACAAATTGACTCTCATAACATATATACATCGAGTGTCCGAAATAAAAATAGATGGTTGTAGAAAGAGACTGTCCTTAGAAAAGATTAATATTTAAAAAAAAATGTATCACCTTGATTGCAATAGAATTAAAAACAATACTAAACCACAGGAGCCTGGGAGATATGGGCAATTTACTTCTAATTAATAATAACTAATAAAAATTAAACTACCTAGATGATAAAACCATCTTTTGTTCCTCCAAAGGAGTGATGATATTTAAAATTTTTAAAACAATAAAAATGTAAAATTAATGAAAACTCAACGATCAAATGACCTTACGGAGATATCTAACATATTCTGTAATAGTGTACTAACAAATACAGATCCCTTGGCTACCGAAGATTTATTTATGATAAATTTTCTTAATCACAATAAATTTAACTAGATTTAACTAATTAATAAGAAGGTAGATAGCGGAGTACTAGACGGACATCCCGTGTCCCTCAGATCCATGTTGGTACTCGTTTTATTGTAAAATATCAGTGAACATCCTTATTTTGGGTTATAATAAAAACAAAGTAAAGTTAGACTGTTCAATTGTTTACCTGGAGGGTATTCCATGTCGCTCTCAGACCTCTAGTAGCCTATTTTAATATTAAAAATCAGCAAAGATAGTTTTTTTTGTAATAGAGTAAAAACCATATAAAAAAGAGCTACAAAGTGGAGACGTGGCTTTTTTCAAAAGTCTTGCCAATTTATCAATCAGCATGTGATGATGGCAAAAACATATTTCTTTTATTTTAAGTACCCTAGTCATGAGGTCAAGTTTAACATTACATATGTTTATAAATTGCAGATCATCATGGTTTAATCAAGGGAAAACAGAGTTAGTAATTATTTATTATATTTTAACCATTTTAGGATCACGGCGTTTCCGAGGTGGTGCATTCAAAAAGCTCACTGGTTGCAAGAGTTAACACTTATAAGGGTATGTGTTTGTGTTTATTAACAACAAAAAAAAATGCATTTTTTAATTTAAAATATTCAATTAAAAAAAATATATATCGGAACATCATCATCAGCTTGGCTTTTGTGACGTGTCCAGTAACTAAAATAAATAAAACTACGTAAAAATATAATTATCATCATCGATGTTTTTGAAGTGTAAACCTCTTTCGTAACAATAACATATGGTTCTTGATCTTTTCCTTTTACCAAGCTTTCTGCATATAGTACAGTTCTTCTTGCCTCCCCGGTAACTTTTCAAGGAGTGTGCCACTTTTTGTTTATGGAGTTTCATTATTTTTTTGTTGCATCCAAGTCTCACCCAATTTCTCAATGAAACTTGAATGGAACCTCGTTAATATACAAGCGTTCTTCTTCTTCTTCTTCTTATTCTTTGTGTATGACCCAACTGTATTCACATTTATTTAGCCAAAGGGAATTGTTGTAGCCAGCGAACACTAAATTTTCTGTATCATTACATTGTTCGGGTACAAACATGCAGGATGGAAAAAAACAAAGGAATCAAACAATAATCAAAGCATTCAGTCCACTATACCCGAGTGACTGGGATCCCATAAGGTCTTATAGTTCAGTCCTTTGCTTTTGCATGACCAAATTATGTCCTTAAT
>JAUIMW010002633.1:0-10445 GCA_033557785.1 Enochrus cinctus | reverse complement strand
GATTATGGTAAATGAAAAACTTGCTTACATTTACGATCAGGAGTTTGCCTGCATTCTAAAAGAATTTATTTTTTAGCCTCTTCACATACTCCTACTAGCTACATTGTTCTTGGGGCTCATCATATCACTCCTACTTTATCGAAAATGGAGGCAGAGAGGTAATCATTTCATGTATAAAAAACACAGACCTTCTAAAAGTTTTTTCTTAGCTTTATCAGCCAAACAAAACTTGGAAGCATCGTCCTCCAGATTCAGGAAGAGAGACAAAGCTCTTTTTTATGGCAGGAAGATGCTTCGGAAGGTGAGGTCCATTTCCGGGCAAGTTCGGAGTTCCGGGCAAGGTAGAAAACGAAAAATGGTCATGAGATTTGCCAGGAGAATTTTGCAGCTCAAAAAGGAAAATGAAAGTGAACAGCTCAAGGTAAATAACTGCTTATTGATATGGTTTATTTTTTGCTTATTTCTGAAGGTTACAAGCACTTTTTTGTAAGATAAAATTTTATCTAATTCCAACCATAAATTTGCCCTCAATTATCTCCCAAAGTTTACAACATTCATTTTTAGCTTATTAATAGTGAAAAATACTTTAATAAAGATATTTCTACCTACATGCGAATATTCAATCATCTTATTATACCATCAGATAAATCATTCTATCGAGCATAATAACTTAATTAATTCAATTTAAAAAATTAGGAATGTAATTTAAAAGTCATTATAATAGCATGTATATATTGTAAACATGTTATTTTGTTATCATGCATATTGCACTGCAGCAAAAAAAAAATAAAATATTTATTTTGTTATATTGCACAACAATTCTTGAAATTAACATTAACTGCTAAGTTGTTATTATAATTAATATGGTTTGTCTGGTTATAAACAAATATTTTAAAATTTGACTTTAGTATGGGTTGCATGCGATTAGAAATCAAAAAAATGCTTTATCTAAATATACAAATAAAAAAAAAACAATTTTAGGTGCTGGAACCACCAGCAGAATACATGCAAGAAGATATGTTAGCGGATGAGCGAATGCCACCAGATGCCTTCTACATGTTACAAAGTATCCGTGTGTTTGGGCATTTTGAAAAACCCGTCTTTCTCAAACTCTGCAAACATACCGAAATCATCAACCTTCATGCAGGAGCTTATTTGTTCAAGTTAGGAGATCCTGATGAAAATGTCTACGTCGTACAAAGTGGAAAAATAAATGTTTTTATAACCGGGCAGGACGGATCATCTTTGACTTTAAAAACTGTTAAGACTGGGGAGTCCGTCACATCGTTGCTTAGTTTTATCGAAGCTCTATCAGTATGTCGTTTTAAGTTATTCTCTTATTACCTTAATGAAATTGTCGTACTTCCAGGGCCAGCCAAGTATTTATAGGACTGTATCTGCCAAAGCGGCAGTCGACTCGACAATAGTCAAATTACCAATGAGTGCTTTCCAAGAAATATTCTCAGCTTACCCTGAGACTTTTATTAGAGTAGTGCAAGTAATTATGATTCGATTGCTTAGGGTTACTTTTACAGCCCTTCATCAATATTTAGGTTTAAGTTCAGAACTTGTGAATCCGGTAAGTAGAACAAAAAAAACAATATTAGGGATATTTGAATGTTTTGGTTTCAGGGGCCTAAAAGTAAAAAAACCAGCTTGGCACATTTCCATTCGCCTATAAAAATAAAACCTAACGCTGAAGCAGTGGACAGTAAAACTTCTGTAACGCCCCCGATAAATGTACCAGGAAATCGCAGACCTAAAATCAGTGTTATCGGTCAAGCCCCTGATTTAGTAAGTGACGGTGATGCATCTTCTTCTTACATAGTGAGTTTTAAATATGTTAAGCGTGAATGAATTTCGAATACTTTTCTTTTTAGGGTCAGCCCCACAGGAAAAGATCTTCTATCCCGGAGGAGGTGGATGAAGAGTCGTTAATTAAATATGCTACGGAAGCTTTGGCGACAGAAATGGGCCTTGAAGATCCTAAAATTCTGGAGGGGCACGTTCGAATTCGAGATGTACCGGCTGGGACCTACTTAATGAAGGAAGAATCGAATGAAGACTTGGCTATTATTTATATTATTAATGGGGTGATTTCGGTTTCTCAAAGATTAACGGATAATGAGGAGGAAGTGCATATGTTTACAGCACACCACGGTGACGTACTTGGAGGACTTGCTGTGCTGACCGGTGAACCCAGCATATTCACTGTTCGTACTAAGCATACCTGCAGATTAGCGTTTATACCTATTAATTCTTTTTATGCGTATGTATTCAAAAGAAATTGCATTACTTCTAAATGTGTAAGTTTATTTTCTTCTAGATTAATGAAAGAAAAACCTAACATAGTATTATATGTAGCAAAAACTGTCGTGCGAAGGCTCTCGCCTTTTGTACGCCAAGTAGATTTTGCTTTAGATTGGTTATTTTTGGAAGCCGGACGAGCAGTTTACAGGCAGGATGACGAGAGTGATTGTACATTTGTTGTGCTGTCTGGGCGTTTAAGGTCTGTAATTACGCATTCAAATGGTAAGAAAGAAGTTGTCGCTGAGTATGGCAAGGGCGATTTAATCGGAATTGTAAGTGTATTTTTAACTTTTAGATTCAACCTAATGTTTTCTTTATTGCAAGGTGGAGATGGTTACGCACACACATCGCAGCACTACCGTAATTGCAGTACGAGATTCGGAATTAGCAAAGTTACCAGAAGGATTATTCAATGCAATTAAATTAAGATATCCAATAGTTGTTACAAGACTTATTACATTATTAGGGCATAGAATATTAGGAACTTGGCAAAATACTAAAAGATATACTAACCATAGGGTGGAAAGTAGACCAGCGCAGTCTAATTTTTCCACTGTAGCTATTGTACCTGTATCAGATGATGTACCCTTAACTGCCTTTACTTATGAGCTCTATCATTGTTTAAATGCTATAGGGCCAACTTTAAGGTTGACATCTGATGTAATACGAAAAACCTTAGGAACGACAATAATGGACTTAAATAATGATTATTATTTAACGTCGTGGTTAGGCCAACAAGAAGATCAACACAAAATTTGTTTGTACCAATGTGATTTTTCTTATACCGCTTGGACCCAAAGATGTATAAGGCAAGCGGATTGTATCCTTATCGTTGGGTTGGGAGATAGTGCTCCTACTTTAGGAAAAGTAGAAAAGGAAATTGAAAGGATGGCGATGAGGACCCAGAAAGAATTGGTGTTGCTTCACAGAGAAGGCAGTGGGCCACCCAAAAACACAGTTGCTTGGTTGAATATGAGATCATGGATTTCATCTCACCATCACATTGTTTGCCCTAAAAGGATGTTTTCTAGGAAATCATTGTATAGAATAGTAAGTGTTTTCTTTTTATTAAAATGTAAATTGTGAAAATAAATTTGATATTTTTAGAATGAGTTATACTCAAAAGTGTGTATGTCACAACCGAATATACATTCGGACTTTTCGAGACTGGCAAGATGGTTAACAGGGACTTCTGTAGGATTAGTGTTAGGAGGAGGCGGTGCGAAAGGTTCGGCGCATGTAGGAATGATTAAGGCAATCCAAGAAGCTGGTATACCTATCGATATGGTCGGGGGTGTCAGTATTGGAGCCTTTATGGGCGCTCTTTGGTGCCAAGAGAGGAACGTTACTACCTTAACTCAAAAGGCTAGAGAGTGGTCAAAGGTACACTCTTAGTCATAATTTTTTTTTCATTTTTAACAATTAAATTTTTCAGAAAATGACACAGTGGTGGAGGCAAATTCTCGACCTTACATATCCCATGACATCAATGTTTAGTGGCCGAGATTTTAACCAAACCATTAAGAGTACTTTCGGAGAAACTTATATAGAAGACTTATGGCTACCATACTTTACAATTACAACAGATATTACCTCCTCTTGTATGAGAATTCATACACATGGTAAGTCTCCCGATGTTGCAAGAATAAATAAATATTTAATGTAAATTTTCACATTAAAGCAAGCAACACTATACCATATTATACTTTTAAGTTGAGAAATATTAACACTTTGTTAATGTCACCAGATATACCAGATTTATATTTAAGATTATTTAATTTGAGACATACATATTAATTATACTGCACATGCATTTAATGCTTAGGTAAATAATGCACTTAACATAAACACAAACAACATGGAGCTTTGCACTCAAAACTAATTGCTATGCAATGTGAAAGTTTTCATTTGAAAAGGAATCATTTTTGTTTATATGTTAAATATATGTTAATAATTGCATATTGTGATTGGTTAACCTATTTATGTTTGCACATGAGAGATAGTAGTTTGCTTTTTTTAACCAAAATTTAAAAAATAAGGGAAACTGAAGCAATTTTAAATGGTTTTTTTAAAATATGTTTAAATGTGTTGTTGCTTAAACTTTTGTTCTTCCTACTTTCTTTTCGATAAGATCAGTTGAATTAAAAAAAGAAGATACAATAATTAAGGTGCTTAAAAAATATATATTTTTTTAATATTTTATTTACTCAATTATGCTAGGAGTCACTTTTTAATGATAATAATATTTTAAGTCATCAGAGAAAGCACGTGGAGGTTATAAGAATTTTATAAAATTTTAATCATACCTCTACTACTTATTAAGACAATTTAATTCAGACCAAAATCAACATAAACAAGTGCAATAGGAACAAAGTGGACCAAAATATAAGAAGAATTATAGAAAGTTCTTCCCTGTCTATCAGCATCACCTTTCATTCTCAGGTTATATAATACACAAATTTATACACAATAAAGAAAACTTATGGATAAAAAGCTGTGAAAATTGTTTCTTTTATCAAGTCAATGAGCTCACAAAGTACAATGCTCTCACATTTAACAACATCCACACTAATCATAAAGACATTGCTTTGCAGCATATTTTAACCCTGCACTTAACACCTAAAATCACTGAGCAAAACCGATGTAGAGCTTCAGAAATGTAAGCACCCTGAAACCTCAAAGTTTAATTTTTCATCACAAAAACATCACTAACAATCAACATATTAAATCAAACTACCCAGAATCATTAAAATACCTCAACATTTACCCTTCAACAAATTAAACAAAGTGCCAGGTGTAACTACTATAGAACTTTAACTTATGGTGATCTCCACTAACACTGCAACTTGTATTTATAAATTTACCTGTAGACCTATATGAGAATATTGCCAAATTCTTTCTATGGATTTTAAGAGACCAGCTTTGAAAAATATTCAAGTAGCTGAATAAATGTAAAAACATTTTTGAAATGCTGAAGAGGTCTTTGCCTATTGCGCCGCGGAGGCCGGTTATACATAAATGCAATAATGTGTCTGATGGAAAAAAATCCTAAACATAAGAAGAAATATGTAAACATAATTATTCTTAAACTGGGTGGAATGTTCATCCAACAAACATATTGCTTCAGGTTTCTTTTATATAATGTACATAATCTAGATAAATTATAGTGTATGCAACTGTGCATCCATAAAAACTAAGACAAAAATGTAGATTTGGAAACTATTTCTATTTTAAATTATTTATCAGCACTACTTGGGTATGTATTTGTAGTAGAAGTAGAAACTGATCACAAAGTGTTGCCTGGTTTAATGTTCACATATTTTAATTGAGAAAAAAAAATGGTAGGGTATACTTTTTATGTATATTAATTGCAAATTTATCATCTTTAATTTTTGATCAGTAAAGATAAATGCCTTCCCAAGTAGAACTTATATATACTTCTTTACTTAAGCATTCACTTCTAAAAGCTCTTCTATTATAGCTACTCTTCATTTTTTAGTTTCTATAAATATCGTAGATTACTAATTTGTAGCAACTTTTAGAGTAGGTTAACCATAGACATTTAAACACTTTAGTAGCAGTACAAAATAGATAATTTTGCAATTAAATTTCAGCAAAATTTAAAAATATACATTTTTATACCCGTAAAAAGTATGCCAAAACCTAGTTTGTTTTTTAAGTAATCAAATAAACTTGTATGCATGTTAGTTTAGTAAGAGTGTGTCTCACAGGATCACTGTGGAGGTACATCAGATCCTCTATGTCTCTCTCCGGATACATGCCACCTTTGTGCGACCCAGTTGACGGACATCTACTGTTGGATGGAGGCTATACCAATAACTTACCAGGTAAGAATATTTTCAGCTTTCAGTCTCGTTGCAGCTAACAGGTAAATCTTACACATATATTTTATGAAATGGTCGGTTCGATAAAATTAAGTAAACTCAAGGTAACCAATCACAATTATCATTTATAACATGGATAATAATTTCTTAAAGCTTATAACAGCTGATTACAACAATTTTGAAATGTAAAGGGAACATTAGGTCTTGTGTCTTGCTCCGCAATGGAAGAATTTATTTTTGTGAGAAGCATTGCAAAGCAACAGTTTGATGCCATTGTTCCTCATATGTTTCAAAATTTAGATCGATTTCAATGTTAAATGGCGATGTTAGATTCATTTATATGACAACAGGATCTTTATGGAGATATGTTCGGTCAAGCATGACAGTTGTGGGTATATTTCCACCAATGTGTGACCCTTGGGATGGACATATGCTAGTTGACGGATGTTATACTAATAACGTTCCAGGTAATATTTAATTTATTTCTAATCAGCCAAAGCTATAATTATTTATATGAATTTTGGTAAGTATTGGTCTATTATTTTTCTTACACTGTACACATCATTTTGAAAATGTAACACTAGCGATTCACAATTACATATTACAAAAAAAATTAACTACAAACAAGACAGTCTTCATTTTTTAACAAAAATTATGTTTACTAATGAAAAAAGTCTTGAAAACATATTTTATTTAACAAAAAATAATTCTCTTAAATGATCTTGAAGTAACTTAAAAACTGTTCGTAGCTGACGTTATGCGAAGCCAAGGAGCTCACCATATAATAGCTATAGACGTAGGTTCGGAGGACGACCAAGATCTCACTAATTATGGGGACGATCTCTCAGGCTGGTGGTTATTATGGAAAAGGTGGAATCCTTTCACTAGTCCTATTAAAGTGCCTAACTTGCCTGATATTCAATCCCGCCTTGCTTATGTCAGTTGTGTTAGGCAATTAGAGGTAAGATTTTTTCAAAGTAATTCCACTAAAATTTAAGAAACTAATTACCTATTTTAGGAAGTCAAAAACAGTGACTACTGCCAGTATATAAGACCGCCAATTGATAAATACAGGACATTACAATTTGGAAGTTTCGACGAAATAAGAGAAGTTGGTTACCAACATGGGAAAACGTACTTCCAAGGACAGCTCAATGCTAAGTCGCTGATATTCCTTAAAAGTACGCCTTCAATGCACAAACATGCAGAAAATCAACCTACGAGTTACACGTTTACAGATTTGGCACAAATGGTTTGCCAAGTACCACGGTAATATATGCTCTTTTTTTTTCATTATAATTTTTAATCCAACATTATTAAATTTTGAAACACTATTTTTAGACCTTACGATGATTTATCATCTAGTTCCGAAAGTATGGATGAGGATGATTATGAGGACGGCCAAGGATATGCTTCTGAACCTTCTGTCGGTATTTTAGATGTAAGTAAAAACAAGTGTCCACTAACAAAAAAAAAACAGCATGCTAATTCTTTCAGTCACCATCACCTTCTACTTGGAGCAAATTTGGAACAAGCCTTTAATTTTCTTTACTTGCAATTAACCTAAACCCGCATGATTTCTGTTATTTGTAAGCTTTCTTCTTCTTTGTAGAGCTTTATCACTCTTTCAAAAATTCAAAACAATGAGTTTGTAAATTTTTTAGCAAAAGGAGCACGATTTGATCCGACTGAGGAGGGCAGGAGGTTCCTTGTCGCTTTCTGAAAACGAATTGGAATCGGAAGTGGAATTTGACCTGAAAAGAAAGTTGAAGGAAGTGTAAAGTTTACTAGTCTCTGTACTTTAACATTAGAGTAATATAATAAGAGGATCCAGTTTTCCATTTTCAAAAGAACTCGAGTGCTTTTTACTCTTGTCCACATTAGTTTACAATTATACTTTTTCTGTATATACATAAGTTAACAATTTATAAGCGAGAATGTTTTCAGTTTTTTTTATTGTGAATTTGACTGGAGTTTTCTATCTAGTCTTACTTTATAATTTTTGTTTATACTGTGTATTTAATAGGTTAAATCCCAATAACGCCAATTGTGATCTCTGTATATTTTTTCTAATATAATAAAAAGTATTATAATATACATAGTTGTTAATATTTTCAGGATTCCAATAAAGATAGAAGATTTAGTGAACCTGCGACTATACCAAGTATGGTAGATTTATATCAATGATTTCCATAGAAATCATAACATTAGATGCAACTATACATAGTAAGATCAGCTAATAACGTAAATAGCTGTAGTTGTAGGAAATTTAAAAAATTAATTAGTTCAATAATAATTATCTGATTTTCCATTTTTTTTTTTTAATTTCTAGAATAAGCCTTTAGGGTTTGATAATATGAAAACGCAAATATGTACCAATTTTTCCCACGCTTTGGCAAAGAGTTTGATGCCGTCATTTGATTGTGCTTTATTATTTGTTTCTGAAGAAGCTGCAAGTTAATGAACTAAGAAGCATTTAATCCTCTAGGGTATTATTTTGAGACTACAGGCAAATAAAAATCAATTTATGTAAATAAAAATAATTTATTCTTATAAAAATTAAAAAAATATTTAACACCTGTTTAAAAAAAACAACAAAAAGAATATGTTTTGGTTCGTTATTATTATTGTAAGAAACTATAAAAAATTTAGGTCAATAAGATAGAAGCAACAGTTGCTTTTTTTAATTTTCAATGTTGCAAAAGTGAAGTTCAAGAGTGGTAAGTGTATTTGTCATTAATAAATTGATCATGGCAGTAAAAGACTTTAGATAACATGTTTCAGATTAACGGCTGAGAACATTTTAGAAAATTTTTTTACAAGTAAGAAATTCTATAAAACAAATTACAGAATAATTACATATTTATATACGTATTTGGTAAATTATAATACTGATAATGTAGATATTTATCTAAAACTATTTTTTTATATTCTAAACTTCAATAGTACAATAAAGGCACTGATTCTAGGTATTTTATGTAAACTTAATATAAACAACAATTACTTATAACATTAAAAATAATTTTTATATGTTCAATAACATAAATACATAACATAAAGTAGATTTTCTTAAATTATATAGTTATGAGATTTTACTTCCTCATATTGTATATTTTTAAAGTGTTATCACACTGTTTAAATATTACCATAATTTTTATAATGGAAAATAGTGTTTTGTCCTCCCATTAATTCCG
The DNA here is from genome assembly GCA_033557785.1 of Enochrus cinctus. Classification (NCBI taxonomy): domain Eukaryota; kingdom Metazoa; phylum Arthropoda; class Insecta; order Coleoptera; family Hydrophilidae; genus Enochrus; species Enochrus cinctus. Next base: position 1,096 of record JAUIMW010002633.1, on the reverse strand, counting down.
GATCAATTATACTCAAAACAGACCCGACCAAATGTAAAGACCCTGTAACCAAAATATCATACTCAAAGTTGGGTTGGAGTTGGTTAATAGCGTTTAGGACGCAACTATAAATCTGCACGTCCTCATTCACTACCTCATTTTTCTTATTCAATTCCAACCATATATTTTTATGTTTGTTACATCTTATCATTTGCTCGTTCTCTGTAATATTGTAGTTAATATTATCTTGTACAACTTCGTGCTTTGCCACGTTGGGTGTGAAAATTACTGTGTCGAACTTGCATCTGTGCAATACGCTAAGTAAATTAATGGAATTGCGGTCGCCAGTTGCGTTAAAAATTAATACTTTTTTGTGCTTGGAAGAAGAAGTTTTTTCTAGGAACCAGGACGCACATAGATTTAAACTTTCTAATGTGTGAGCGCCATCCACATAATACGTTGCGTTGTTTACATATAATACTTGAAATCTACCAGCCCAAAAGCAGTTTAACAACCCCTGTTTTGTTTTACTGGAAGTTAAGAAATTTGAGCTCTCCACCCCGCACGATTTGCACCAAGCTTCTGCAAGAGCTACAGAAAGAGATGCGTTCATCTTAATTACATCTGCTGCAAAATACATGTTTTCTGTTAAGTTTTCGATAGCTTTTTTATCAATGACATGTAGTGTACACTGAAATAAAAAAAAATATGTCAATCAGTTCCTTAAATTCATAAGAATACTCACATTTTTTTCTTTGCTCCTGTTTTTCATAACAGCCAAAGCGTTTTCAGGTTGAGGAACAGTGAAGGCTTTGCAGTTGGTTTTCATTATACCAGCCTTGTGCCAAGCGATTTTTTCGAGAGTGTCACCGAGCAAACTAGTGTGGTCTATGCCTAATGAAGTAATACCCACTACAGGAACATTCCTTAATACGTTTGTGCAGTCGTACTCGCCTCCTATGCCCACTTCAATTATTGCCACATCGACGTTTTGCGCTAAAAATACTTTAAATGCCAATATCGTCAAAAATCTGAAGTATGACGGCATATCTTGTGGATCATCCTGCAAATAAAATTTGTTATTAAATTATTTGTACAGTAAGTTTGTGAAAGTACT
>JAUIMW010002632.1:0-10446 GCA_033557785.1 Enochrus cinctus | reverse complement strand
CATCATTTATCAACTGAATGGGCGCTATCTTTTTTAATTCTTTTTAATGTATTTGGCTCATGGCTATTTTTAGACTCGCAATCGTGTGTTCTCTTTTACTTATTTTTCTTTAATTATTATATTTAGACATGAAGGCGTCATTTTTAAATTAATTAAATTATTTGGATGTTCTGGGGATTGCCCAAAGCTTTTATAATAATTATTGTTTTTTCTTCTTTTTGAATTTTCTGAATGTTTCGTCCCTATTTACCTTAGATGCTCTTTACATCGAACTTTAAACGACCTCTCCGTTTGTCCCACATGACATGAACATAACTTAAAACTGTACCGACTGTAGTATGGCTTCTTTGACTTAAAATTCACAATTCCTGAATGAAATTCCCAAAAGATCGAAATCATTTTGTGAAGATAGGTGTTGAAGACAGATTTTGTGAGTGAAAGATTGAGATGATTTCTAAGGTTAACAAGAAGTTAAGGTATATTGTTGTGCAAGACGACAAGGAAGTCTCCTTCCTTCCTTTAATAGAAGGACCACCAAGAGCTCTAGGAGACATGGAATGTCCTCCAGGTACTTTGTTATCTACGTTCTTTCAGTTGATTGAAAAACAGATAAAAGAGCAGTTATAAATATTTTAAAACATCAAAAATATAAGAAAATACAAGAAAACAATGAGGAGAACTTTGGAAGTCAAGCACCTGGAGGACATTCCATCTTGCCTAGACTATCTGGGTCCTTCTTTTATTGCTTCTTCGTTTATTTAAATTTTATTCTCTTCATTTATCATCAAGTTTTACTAATCTATAGGAAAAAATCCGATTACCTGCAAGACCCTCAAACCTCCTGGTGTTTCTTCTTGTACTATTAAAAATTTTAAAAAAAATCATACTTAGAATCTTGCAAACTCCAGAGGGTCTGTAAACCTGGGGGTCTGGCCCTTTTTAGAGAAGGAGTAATATCAATATAAAAGAACAAAAGCCAAGATGTCTAGGGAACTATTCTTAATTATGTTCATAAATTTTTCTACGTACTTTCAATTGAAGAAGAACGTAGGATGTGGAATATCTTTAGGACATATCCTCGAGACATTGCTCCTTCTTTTATTATTAAAAAACAGCCTATTGGTTAGAGTAATTGGATCTTGATTACTCTCCTGACTTTAAGATGGTTCTCCTTTTTATTATTAAAGGGAGAATTAGAGATAACACACAATATTTAAAATGAATACAATCTGGAGAAGATGGAACGTCCTCCAGGTACTTCCTGTAAATTGGTAAAACAAATAAAGAAACAGTTATTAAGATCTTTCGGTTCTTTTTGTTGATTGACTGGCGGGTATGAAAAGAACCCTCCAACTTCTCCCCTTTTTATTTAATATTTTTTCTTTCGATTGATGAAATCTAAACAAATGCAGAGTTATTAACTATTACGTAGAAAGCAGTGTACTTTCCATTCCATGTCTCTCTGATACACTAGTATTCCTTTTTTTATGTTGCCTGTTGCTTTATTATACTATAAGCATGTTAACTGATTTTTATCAATACAAAAAGAAACTCCAGAATGTCTGAGGGACATGGAATGTCTTCCTGGCCTCCTGATGTTGCTTTTTGTACTGTTAAAATTTGAAAAAAAAAACTTTTATTAGAATAGAGTAAAAGACAACCAAAGGACCACATTCCATATGCCAAGCAATGACCAAAGTGTTGGAATTTGTAGTTAAAAATAAGTGAACATCACTCTATTGTAAAGAAGTAACATCACGGGTTCTGGGTGACATGGAATGCCCTCCTATTGCATTTTCTACGTACTTTCTATTAATGTTTAAAGATTCTGATTACTCTTCCTTAACTTGTTTTTGTCAAATCAAGAAGAACATAGGAAGTTGAATACCAGGAGGACCTTGGAGGATTTTGTTACTGCTTTTGTTATCAAAAATCAATTCCATATTCCCCAGTCCTTCTTTTATTGTAAAAAATTAATGAACAACATTCTCTTGTAAAGAGGAGTAAAAGGAGCTAAAAGAAGGCCTTTTTGTGTGGCTAGGACATGAAATGTTCTCCAGGTGCGCTGCTACCTACGTTTTCCTAGTTGTGTTAATAAATCTATATACGTATCTTAACTGATATTAACTGATTTTGAAGAATGCAGGAAGAAAAACCAAGGGGTTTGGGGAACATGGAAAGTCGGATACAGGAAGAAACACTACGGGGGTCTGAATGATATGGAATGTCCTCCATGTGTACTGTTATCTACATATGTCTTTCTATGTACTTTCAATTGATGTTTAAAGATATTGTTTACTCTCCATTAATTTATTTTTCGTCGACTCACAACGGAGAAGACTTTTGGTAAAATAAATGAGGAGTTGTTAATATTTTTAAACGTCTATTAAAATTAAAATTAATAGTACATAGAAAGCAGTGCACCAGAAGGATATTCCTTGTCCTCCAGATCCACTGGCGCTTCTTCTTTTATGTTATCTGTTAGTATATTCTAATATAAGGATGTTAACTGATTTTTAACAATACAAGAAGAAAAACCAGAAGGTCTGGGAGAAGTGGTATATCCTTGAGGTTCATAGTTTCTCACGTACTCCTAATTGTTATTTATCTATGTTTTACCAATCTATAGGAAAGGAGGACCCCCAGATTTTCTGGAGTTTTTCTTGTATCGTTACAAATTCATACTTTTATCAGAATAGAGTAAAAGACAACATTCCATGTTTCAAACAATGACAAGAATTTTGGAAGTTGAGTAACATCAGTCTATTGAACATCTTTCTACGTACTTTCTATTGAAGAACGTAGGAAGATGACATCTTCCTTCTTTTGTTATTAATAATCAGGCAACATTATTGATGTCTTACCAAACAACGAGAAAAAATGTAAAACATCGAATACCTTTAGGACATTCCAAGTCCCATCTGGTTCAAACACCAGAGGATTTGTCCTGTTGATGCTCTGCTATCTACGTATTTCTAATTGTTTTCTTAAATCTATCTATGATATTTATGTCCCATAGACACTATGGTATTTGTTTTTATATTGATTTTACTCTGTCCAATAGGTTGATGTTTACTGATTTTTAATAAAAAATGAAGGAGCAAGGTCTCGAGGATATGGAATACCTTTCAGGTACATTGTTATCTAGGTATTTGTTAAATTTCTCGATCACTCTTTTCATTTGTTTTAATATTTTTGTAAATTAATAAGGAGTGCGTTGTTTGTCTAGTATCATGTCCCCTAGACGACCTAACAGGAAACAGAAATTAGTAGTATATAGGAAGCTGGGTACCTGGAGGACATTCCATGTCCCAGACACCATGATCGTTTTTCTTTTATTGTTAAAAACCAATCTCGTTATTGAAATAGAGATAACACAACATAAAAAGAGAACACCAGAGGCTCTGGAGGGCATAGAATGTTCTCCAGGTAATAGGCTAAACGTTCTTCCTGTTGATTGATAAAGCAAATAAAAGAAGACTAATCAAGATTTTTAAACATAAATTAGGAATACGTAGAAAGCATTGTACTTGAAGGACATTACATGTCTCCCTGGTGGTTCTTCTGCCAGGAGGTCTGGGAGACATGGAATGTCCTTTAGGTCCTCTGCTTTCTACGATTTCCTAATTGATGTTACAAATTTCATCTATTTTTCCAAAACTTGTGCGTTAATTAAATAAAACAAATCAAAAATATCATTACAAAATATAGAAAAAATTATCTTAATAAATCAATCAATTAAAAAACTGTAATTTTTAGAATATCTGGGTGACATTCTGCATCCAGCAATCGCAATTGCAACGAATGGTGTATCTGGAAGACATTCTCTGTCCCCCAGTCCTTCTGGTGTTTTTTTTTCTACTATCAAAATCACTTTACATCTCAAGACAAAAGAAGGATCACCAGGGGTCTGGGGGACATGGAATGTCCTCCAGGTACACTGCTATATATGTATATCTAATTATATTCGATAATCTCTTCATTTCTTTTATTGTTGTAAATCAATAATAAGTGCGAAATTTGCTAGAACCTGGAGGACATTCCATGTACCCCAGACCCCCTGGTGGTTCTTTTTCTATTATTAAAAATTACTCTGTTAGAATAGAGTAAAAACAAGGCAAAAGAAACAACACCAGGGGGTCTGGGGGACATGGAATGTCCCCCAGGTGCATTGCTATCTATGTATATCTAATTGTTTTCAATAATCTCTTCATTTCTTTTATTCTTGTAAACCGATAATAAGTGCATTGTTTGCTAGAACCTGGAGGACATTCCATGTCCCCCAGACCCCCTGGTGGTTCTTTTTCTATTATTAAAAATCACTCCGTTAGAATAGAGTAAAAACAAGGCAAAAGAAGGAACACCAGGGGGTCTGGGGGCCATGGATGTCCTCCAGGTGTATTGCCATCTATGTACATCTAATTGTATTCGCTAATCTCTTCATTTCTTTTATTGTTGTAAACCAATAATAAGTGTGTAGTTTGCTAGAACCTGGAGGACATTCCATGTCCCCCAGGCCCCCTGGTGGTTCTTTTTCTATTATTAAAAATCACTCTGTTAAAATAGAGTAAAAACAAGGCAAAAGAAGGAACACCAGGGGGTCTGAGGGAGATGGAATATCCCTCAGGTGCATTGCTATCTATGTATATCTAGTTGTTTTCTATAATCTCTTCATTTCTTTTATTGTTCTAAACCAATAATAAGTGCATAGTTTGCTAGAACCTGGAGGACATTCCATGTCCGCCAGACCCCCTGGTGGTTCTTTTTCTATTATTAAAAATCACTCTGTTAGAATAGAGTAAAAACAAGGCAAAAGAAAGAACACCAGGGGATCTGAGGGACATGGAATGTCCTCCAGGTGCATTGCTATCTATGTACATCTCATTGTATTCGATAATCTCTTCATTTCTTTTATTGTTGTAAACCAATAATGAGTGCATAGTTTGCTAAAACCTGGAGGACATTCCATGTCCCCCAGACCCCCTGGTGGTTCTTTTTCTATTATTTTTCATCACTTTGCATTTCTCTATTAGAATGTTTTATGTGTTTAGATGTTTTCTTATTGGTTAGTAAAAATAAAAGAAATGAAGACTATTATTAAGATTATTGAACACAATCAGAATAGATAACAGTATTTGGAGGACTTTCCATGTCCCCTAGGTTCTAGTAAACTACACACTCATTGGTTTATAACAAAAGAAATGAAGAGATAATCCAACACAATTACATAGATAGCAGTCTACCTGGAGGACATTCCATGTCTCTCAAATCCTCTTATCATCCTTTCTTTATCTTATTTAAATTCTACTTTAATAGAGAGATGTAAACTGATTGCTAATGATATAAAGAAAGGAACGCGAGGGAATATGGGGTACATGCATTGTCCTCCAGGTACACTGCTATCTATTTTCTCTAATAGTGTACAATAATATTGATAACACTCTTCATTTTTTATATTTTTATGAACCAATAAAGAATACTTAGTTTGTCTTGAACCTGGATGGCATTCCATGTCCCCAGGGTCCTTCTTTTATTCTTTTTTAATATAAAGATGTTAACTGATTTTTAATAATACAAGAAAAACACCAAGGGGTCTGGAAGAACATAGAATGTCCTCCAGATACACTGCTTTTTACGAATTCCTAATTGATGTTTAAAAACATCCAAAATTTATGCGATAAAATAATTAAAACGAATAAAAAAAAACCATTACAATAGAGAAATGTAAACTGATTGCTAATGATATAGAAGAAACATCAGGAAATTTGGGCCACATGCAACGTATCTTTTAGTAGTTTTAGCAATTTCCGCACACATTATTGGATTATAAAAGCAAAAGAAATGAAGAGTGTTTTCATGATAACTGAACGCCATTAAAAACAAATAGATAGCAATGTACCTGGAGGCATTAGCATCAGTTGATATATCTCTAATACAGCAGAATAAAAAGGACAAGGAATATCCTCCGGGAACACTGTTATCTATGTATTTCTACATTATTTAATTAGTTGATTAGACTTATATCTATTATATCCTGATTTTTGAACAAAATCATGTAAAAATAACCCTTGACGAGTTTTTTTCTTCAAAAACACCTGATTTTTATAAGTCAGGAATATTTTCTCTCTCAGGTGGCAAAGTGTAATCAATCAGAATGGAACCTATTATATTCAATAAAATATTTTTTTGCCAGATTTATTCATTTTCTTATTACCAAAAAATAGATAACAGCGTACCTAGAGGACATTTCATGTGCTTCAGTCTTCCTGGTATTTATTGTTTATTTAACAATAAAAGAAGGAGCATCAGGGGAACATGAAATTTACTTTCATTACATTTCTAATTTATTAAAATACTAGATACTTCAATTAGGAATTCATAGAAATCAGAGGAGGACATTCCATGTCCTTCAGACTCTCTGATGCTTTTTTTATATTATTTACTACTCTATTCTGATTAAAGGTTGTTAACTGATTTTTAAGAAGAGACTTCAGAAGGTCATGGGGTACTCGGCTTCCTACATTTTTCTTGTAGATTAATAAAATATAAATAAAGAAAGAATTATCAAGATTATTAAACACATTCCATGTCCTCCTGGTGTTCTTTTTTGTATTATCATTAAAAATCAGTTAACATTATTATTTATTTATTTCATCAATCAACAGGAAGAACGTAGGTAGCCGAGTACCTGGAGTAGATTCCATGTCCTCCAGACCCCCTGGTGTTGCTTTTTTTTTGTTATGGGTTATCTCTTTTTCAATAACGAGATGTAAACTGATTTTTAACGATAAAAGAAAAGCCACTTGACATGGAATGTCCTCCAGATTCACTGCTATCTACGTACTACCAATTTCTGTAAGAATCCGAGTACAGATCCTTAAATTTCGATAGAGTAACAGACAATATAAAAGAAGGACCACTAGGGTGGGTCTGGGTGACATGGAATGTATGCACTCCTTAGCGGATTATAAAAATAAAAGAAATGAAGAATGTTATCAAGATTATCAAACACAATTAGAGATACATAGATAGCAGTGTACCTGAAGGGCATTCCATGTGAGTGCTAGGAGGTCTGGGGACATGGTATGTCTTCCAGGTACTAAGCAAACTATGCACGCTTTAATGGTTCACAAAAATAAGAGAGGAGAAGAGTGTTATCAAGATTATTGAATTAGACTAAAATATATAGCAGTGTACCTGGAGGACATTGCATCCCCTGGTGTTCCTTCCTCTATTGAACAAAGTTAGGAGTACATAGATAGCAGTCTACCTGTGTGTCTCCTAGACTCCATAGTGTTTCTTTCTCTATTTTAATAAGTTTACTTTATTTTATTGCATAAGTTTTGTAGAAATAGAAGAAATTTTAAAAACATCAATTAGGCATTCGTAGAAAGCAGTGTACCTGAAGGAGATTCCATGTTCTATGGAATATCCTCCAGGTTCGCATTTTTATTGGTTCATAAAAATAAAAGAAGTGACGAGTGTTATCAAAATTATCGAACACAATTAGAGATACATAGATAGCAGTGTACTTGGAGGACATTCCATGTCCCCTGGTGTTTCTTTGTCTTGTTTTTACTCTATTATAACAAAGAGATGTAAACCACCCTTGGTTCTTCATCATTAAAAATCAATTTACATCTCTCTATTAGGATAGAGCAAAAACAAGACAAAGGAAGGAACACTAGAGGATCTGGGGCACATGCAATGTCCTCTAGGTACGCCGCTATATATTTATTTATAATTTTGTATAATAATCTTTTATTTTTCTGAACCTATAAAAAGTGTGTACTATGCTTAACACCTGGAGGACATTCTCTTTCCTCCAGGTTCTCTAGTGCTTCTTCTTTTATCGTTAAAAATCAGCTTACATCTCGCTATTAAAAAGAAAATTTCCAGACTTCTCAGTGGTTATCCAAACACATTGCTTTCTACGTATTCGTAACTGACGTTTAAAACCTTGATAACTCTTTTTTTGTTTTTTATTAATCAACTAGAAGAACGTAGGAAGCCAAGTACCTGGAGGGCACTGCATATCCCCCAGATCCTCTGGTGTTTCTTATTGTATTGTTAAAAATCAGAACAGAGTAACAGACAATATAAAAGAAGCACCAGGGGGTCTGAAGGACCTACGAATTCGTAATAATAAAATAGATACTTCATTTATTTCTACAAAACTTATGCAATAAAATAAATAAAATGAAACAAAAAGACCGTTCCTCTATTGAAATGGAATAAAAACATGATAAAAAAAGAACAACAAAGAGTCTAGGAGACATGAAATTTTCTACAGGTACACTGCTATCTACGTACTTCGAACTGTTAATCTATTCTAATAGAGAGATGCAAAGTGATCTTTTATGATAGAAAATGAACCACCAGGGGGTCTGGGGGACATGGAATGTCCTCCAGGTTCTAGCAAACTAACCACTTATTATTGATTTACAACAATAAAAGAAATGAAGAGATTATTGAAAACAATTAGATATACATAGATAGCAATGCACCTGGAGGACATTCCCTGTCCTCCAGACCCCTTGGCGTTCCTTTTTTTGCCTTGTTTTTACTCAATTCTAACAGAGTGATTTTTAATAATAGAAAAAGAACCACCAGGTTCTAGCAAACTACGCACTCATTATTGGTTTATAAAAATAAAAGAAATGAAGAATGTTATATGTATTATCGAACATAATTAGACATATATAGATAACAGTGTACCTGGAGGACGTTCCATGTCTCCCAGAGTCTCTAGTGTTTCTTCCTCTATTCTAATAGAAGTTTAGGGAAGTTTACTGGATTTTAACATTAAGAGATGATCCATCGACCCCTTGAGGGAACATTTATTTACATTACATTTCGATTTTTTTTATTTATTTGGATTGTTTTATAATGGTTTTTTTATTCACTTTATTTATTTTATCACTCAATTTTTGGAGAAATAGATGAAATTTTTAAACATCAGTTAAGAATTCGTAAAAAGCAGTGGTGTTTTTCTTGTATTGTTGAAAATTAGTTAACATCCTTATATTAGAATAGAGTAAAAGACAACATAAAAGAAGGGCCACCAGGGCATCTGGGGGACATAGAATGTCCTCCAGGTACACTGCCTTTTACGTACTACTAATTTCTGTTGATTGATAACTCTTTATTTATTTATGTTTTACTAATCCTTGCAAAAAAATATAGGAATTTGAGAACCAAAAGACTATTCCATGTCCCCAGATCCTTCGGTGTTGTGTTATTAAAAATCAGATCCAGTAACAGACAACATAAAAAAAGGACCCTGGGGGGGCATGGAATGTCCTCCAGGCTCTAAACAAATTACGTATTCTTTATTGGTTCATAAAAATAAAAGAAATGAAGAGTAATCAAGATTATCGAATACAATTAGAGATACATAGATAGCAGTGTACCTAGAGGACATTCCATGTCCCCCAGACCCCCTGGTGGTCTTTCTTTTATGTTCTTTGCTCTAATATAAACTGATAACTGATAAAGATTTTTTAAAGTACGTAGATAGATTTATGAACACATTTAAAAATACTTAAATGACAGTGCATTTGGAGGACATTCCATGTCCCTCAGACGTCCTTGTGTCTCTTTTTGTATTATACTTATACTAGAATAAAGCAAGAAACAACATAAAAAAAGGATTACTAGTGTGTCAGAGAGACATGGAATTTTCTCTAAGTGCAGCTTTCTACATACTACTAATTTGTTTTAACATTTTTACAACTCTTTATTTATTTATGTTTTATCGACCTACAGTTGAAAGTCTAGTATCTGGAGGACATTCCATGTTTCCCAGACCCCCTGGTGGTACCTTCTTTTGTCTTATTTTAACTCTATTCTTGTAGAAAGATGTAGAACTACAGGGGGTTCTATGTACTGATTACTGGTTCATAAAAATAAAAGAAATGAAGAATGGAGGACATTCCATGTCCCCTAGGCTCCCTGGTGTTTCTTCCTTTATTCTGATAGAGGGATCTTTATTGGTTTTCAACAATAAAATAGTGTCCACCAGTGGGTCTGAGAAACATTAAATTTATTTGATTCGTTTTATTTATTTTATCACACAAATTTTGGAGAAATAGATGAAATTTTTAAACATCAATAAGGAATTCATAAGAAGCAGTGTACCTGAAGGGCATTCCATGTCCCATGTACTCTGCTTCCTATCATTGTGCAAGAGATGCTGAATGCGGCTGTCTTGGACGTTTGGAGGCAGAAAGAAGAAAGAAAATTGATAAGACTTTTTTAGGCAGCCACTCCCCACTGGAGGGAGAGCAATAAATAATACACTGAGGCGAAGAGGGAACAATGCTACAAACGGTAGATCGGGAGGCCGGCTGACTGTGGCAAATGTCAATGTACAGTCTTTGGGGAACAAGATGGACTTGTTAGCGAGCTGTCTTGAGGAGCACGGTGTTGATGTGGCTTGCATTA
>JAUIMW010002631.1:0-10447 GCA_033557785.1 Enochrus cinctus | reverse complement strand
AATGGTGTACAGTATACATCAGACTATGTACACATATATAGTGGAGTGCCAAAAGATGATAGAGCATCAAAAAGAGTCTCAATCCTGATAAAAAAGAAATATTTGACTAACTTGCAAATCGAAGTATTCGAGGTCATAGGGTGTCTCTAATAACGGTATATGGCCCAAATGAAGATGCCCCACAGTCGGATAAGGATGAGTTGCTAGAGAAAGTGGGTGAGCAACGAGTATACATACTAATGGGAGACCTAAATGCCAGAACTGGTAACAATAACAACAGCAAGGAGATGAATGGATTTTACGAGCACAAGGACAAACACAGGTACACATAGCATCAAGATACTAGGAATTTAAAAACGATCATAGATTACATAATTATGAAACGAAACACGAAATGGATGGTGAAGGACACAAGATCATACAAAGATCTTGAGTGTGGATCGAACTACTACTTTGTGCCGGCGAGGGTGAGCATCTCATTTAAAACAGATAGTAATAGAACAACTCACAATACAAACAAAGATAATGTAGGACAAGTTAAATACAACACAAAAACACTTATGGAATCTAGCACTTAGTTCCTATACCACAAGAGGCTAGATGAAAAATTGATGGACCATTACTTGACTTGTGAAACTGGTGTCCTTTACGAGAATGTAGTGGGAGCCCTATACTTGGGCTGCCTATAAAGCACTTGGCGTTCAAGAAAGAAGAGGGATTTGGAAAAACAATATAATGTGGAATTAAGCACTGTAAAATCAAAGAAACAAAAAACAGGAAGCATACATGAGATGGATAAACACACAGACAACTTTCAAAAAAATGATAAACACAGAAAGGGAAATCAAAAACCTGTCCACACAATGTCCTTCATTCTATGAAGCTAGATTAACAAATTTTGAAACAAATAATTTATAACGTATGCTCTCAAATATCAAAGAGCATAAAACTTATAAGGCAATTTCTGTTTTCTTGAAAGAAGTTAACTATATTCAGTTCTATGTTTAAGCCTTGAGCAAACTTTTTAATTAATTAATAAAAAAAATACCTCCAATAGTTAAAAGAGCATAAAAGTACAGCCGGCCAATCTGCAAAATTATGTACAAGATGTGCATTACTTCAGAAAAGAATCAATCTATTCAACACAAATTTAAGTGCAAAGACACAATACATATTTACAAAAAGTTCAAAAGCTAAACATATTTTACACAATACACTATAATAAAGCAAAAAGCTTCTCGTGATTCTACCAAATCTAAAATGCGTAAGCTTCCTAAGTTTACGTTAAAAATTCTACGGGACGCCACATATTGTTATCTTTTCTGAAGTATCGATTAACAAAATAACAAAATAAAAACAAATAATATTAAAAGGAGCACATCGTTGTATTCGCAATGGGTGTATGGTAGTCTGACTCTTGTTTTAATAATAAATATAACATTTATGGTATAGTGGAGTGTGGTTTTGTGGGGTGCCGAGATGAGCTGATTGTTGAGAGTAACTCTCAATAAGAAATGAGTAGTATAAATTCTACACGTGGGGACTTACTTTGGTGTACGTTTCGCAGGTGGGCCTCACAGCGATCGACCCAAGTTCCATTCCCGCTTGGGATATGAAGTAGAGAGTGCCGCCGCATTTAGACATATTTTGATTTTGAGATTGCGCTTGCGATTGCGTTTGCATCTCCTGTCGGCACACAATACAATTGTCGAATCATGGATCGAGGTAATTTTATTCCAAGGTATATTATAGATATAGTGTAAGGAAAAATTATAATTAAAATCGAGTTAACACTACCACATCCAAATTTTTTCGCTAACTTTTTCTTTTGATGATATAAAATAAATCAGTTTTATGGAACTAATAAATAAAATAATTCCGGTTTCTTTTTAACTTTATATGAAAGCATGCATTTAAAATTTTATGTTAAGATATAAAAAAAAATGTTATGTAATGAGTTACTGCAGGAGCGTCGATGGTCAAAAAAACAATCATGCGAAGTTAAGATTTAAATAAAACCGTGAGGCCCCCCTCGGCAGGCGTCACTTTTCGTTGTCTAAAATAAATGTGTCTTTCAAAAGTAGGTATCTATACGGGAAGATAACCAAATAATATATAATAAATTAGAAAAATCTATCAGCGGAAGCGTTGGGAATTTTGTACATGATCGGATAATTAATAATTACAGCAAATATAAATAAGAAAATACACTACGGGTCGACTACCATCGATTACCCGATGATATACCTTTTGCTTAATGGAATCCGTCGGATTACTAAGGCTAGGGCTCTTCCTGTCGTGCCCATGCTGAGTCCCCGAATGTGCAGTCTTGTATCTTTGAAGGTCACTTTCTGACGAGACGTTTGGAAATTGCTTCGTTAGAGGTGGTTTATTCGCTAAAAAAAAAACAATTTTGACTTTGACAGTTTTGACATAAAAAACGTGAGTCTTTTGTTTCTAGCCATTTGATTGGTCATTGGTCACCTAAGGTAACTCTGATCCAAAAACAAAGCTCCTAATAAATTAAAACATTACATTTAAAATTTTTTATACTTACATATAGTGAGCGAAGGGAAGCCCGATCTAAAACACTGTCTTCTAGCAATTGCATCCAAACTGGTAGCATGCGCTACTTTATTCGTCGTAGGTTGCCTGAAAATAACATGACAAATATATTAATTTAATTCATGATTTAAAATTTAGCTTTAATTTAAATAAACAATTAGAATTACATCTGATAAACACTAAATAATACCTGATTTGTTCAAATTTCGTTTAAACGAGTAGTTTGATGCAAATAAGCCTAATTTAAACTTCAAATTGAGTGTTTCGCGCAAGAAATTTAAATTTGACACATGACAGTTCGCGTATGACAATTGGCGTTTCATGGCTACTCAGGGCCGTGCGAAGGGTAGAACAAACATAAAAATTATTTTGTTGACCGCATCCGGAGTTGAACCATGGACGCTATGCCATATTACATCTGATAAATGGTAAATAATAGAGATTTAAATTTGACACGTGTCGGTCGATGCCTACTCAGGGCCGTGAAGAAAGTAGGGTAAACAGGATCACTGAGTCTTCAAGTTCAAGAATTGATAACATCTTAATAAATAACTTTAAATTTGAAGAAGCAAGAGTGTACGATGCAGGATGGTCTGACCATAATATGCAACTTCTGTCTTTTTTCAATAACGTACAGATTAAGCAGAGCCCATCAAAAATCAGAAGAGCATTTAATGAAGATAATCTTAATTCTGCTCTCAATGACTTACTGGACGAAAATTGGGTAAACGTGTACAATCAAACGGACCCAAACCTTGCCTACAGTAGTTTTAATAAAGTTATGCAACACCCAGACCGAACATAAGGATGTACACTCTACATCCAGAAAACACTCCACTTGGATAGATATTATATTTGTCAATAAATCTTTTCTTCGGCTTCAGCAGCAAATCTTCACAGTTAATGATGGAGTCTGCATCCTTTGATGATATTTTTGTTTATCTAATTGGATTTTTTGTTGTTGATTTAATTTTTATATTAGTAATACCGTTACTGAAGAGAAGGTGGAATTTATTTCTTTGGTTGTTTTTAAATTGGTTTGTTGGGTCTCTCAAGTCTGTAATGATTAGAGTTTCTTTTAGATTTTCTAACAAAAAAGTAATTGTTTGTTTGTTGTTATCTGTTTTGAGTTGTAAGCCTCTGGAAGTTGTTATAATTACATCCTTTGAGTTTGGTAAAAGTTTATTCTATTCGTCTGATAGTTGTTCTATTTATGTTGTTGTTGCCAGTGCTGTAAAAAAGATGTTTGTATATTTTGTTAACTATGGCATTCATTCTTTGTGAGAAATGTAATGTGGATTTTGAATTCTTTGTAGCATTATAGATATGCTGAGGAATAGGTAGGGTTAAACTGAGGTAGTATAAATTGCAGAAGTAGATCCAGACTTCACACAGGTATATAATGTTAAATGTTTTGATTTGCTATATATTAATTTTATTCGATGAAGAGGACGGTTCATTGTGCGATACGTGTGTTTTTCGGTGACCGATTTAAGAGCAAAATTCTTGTACAATAAGAGAATAATTGCCGAATGCAGCTTTAAACTGCTTTGGTGAAACATACCTTGGGTCAAAACAATTAGTAAAGTTCAAAATAACTGTTTTTAATACTGGAGGTAGCTCTGGCCTGAGTTTGAAACTAAATTAAGTAGGGTGCAAATATAGCTAGGCGGGGGAGTGAAACACTGAAAAGTGGGCAACCAAGAGTATACAGATAAGGAGCATAATATAAGTTGGCGAATGGCATACAGAGATAGAGCAGGAAGTAGTGGTAGCATTAAACGTACAGGGGAAATCTGTTGTGAAGTACAGACAGTCGGAAGGGTTTCAAAAATAAAGAAAACTACGGAACGTACACAAAAAAGGGGAAAAATGACAAATGGATAAGAAGAAAATGGAAGAAATATTGCAACATATTTTAAGGAAAATGTAAAATATTGGAAAGGTTAGCACAAGAGACAAATGGAGAGACAGTGAGGAAAATACAAGAGTGATTTCAGAATTAATAAAGAGAAGATAGAAAGACAAACAAGTAGAAATAACATTATAAACAAGGTTGCCAGCTACTCAATTAATATATCAGTCTTTGTTTGGAATCCCCTTTGTTATCATGATTTTCTTTGCAATCTTGTGAATTCAATTTTATCTCCTCCCAGTTCTGCTGTTTATTCTGCTATTTTCCTTCTCTTCTAATTAGCTATTCGCCAACTCTCTCTACATATTTTTGTCTTTGGCCTTCACGAGGAATTGGCCTGAATCGACAAAGAGACCAAATCATTATTCGCTGTTCCTGTTCGGGACCGCTCACTTGGTACATTTCTAATCCAACGACACGTTCTTCCTCATACCAAGATAGTCAGTGACTCTTTCTGTTTCTATACAAATTTGACTACCCACAATTACGAACACAGTGTAGTTAATCACCAAGAATTTTTTTTAGATCCAATTGATAGAACAGTCCACACCCAAACCATAGGGAGAAAATCTTTGAAAACCCTCGTTCGCCACAATAAAGGTATTTTTAATGTTTCTCTATGTTTGGCTGTGGAAGTCTTCAATTATTCTAGGAAATTCGTGAGAAACAATAATATAAAATTCTTTACAACATATTAATTATATCACTGTTAAATTCATAAGATGTTCATAAATAAACCTATAAGCTGCATTGGTCCTGGTAGCACGCTCCTCTCTCTAGTAAACATAACTATTTTAGATTTCTCTACGGAGATTTAAAGTTTGTTAGTATTAAGCCAATCCTGAAGAAATTTAAAATCGCTAGTTAGATGTTCTTTGCATTATGGGTGAGTGCAATTAGATATATAAACAACATCATCTGCAAATTTTAATGACTTAATGGGCCTCGGCAACGAACTCTTCAAATATGAAATACACAGGGTAAATAACAAGGGATTCATAACAGTTCCTTGTGGTAGTCCTGTGTAAACTGTTCTTTCAAATAAAATATCTCTACCACAAGAGAAACTTAGTTTTCGAACAGAAAGAGCCTGGACTAGTTTTTGAATGAATAGGCAAAGAAAGTTAAACTTCCTCAGTTTATTGGTTAATATATGTATATGAACCCTATCCTATGCACTACTCAATTCCAAAAATAAAGCAGAAGGACTGTTATTACCACAGAATTCATTAATCACATCACTAACAAACATTGTTAAATTATCAAGTGTCGAGCGAAACTTTAAACGATTTTTTACCATTTTTTTGTAAGGTTTTATAAGTAAACAGAGAGCAGAAGTTTACAAAAAATAAAAAATTAATGCGAGATACGAAAATTACTGTGCGAGAAGGTCTAACTCCAAATAGAACCAACTTAGTCCAGGAGGCTGTCTGTGTGTAGGGGCACCGAAACTTTTGCACAATCGACGGGCGTATATATGAAAGAATATTTTATAAACGTAGTTCCAAACTTTGATGGAAATACTTATTTAGAAAAATTAGAAGATATGGGTATCAAAGCTATAACAAATATTTTTTTGAAAGTTATTGATCAAATAGAATATAAAACGTAAAACTATGTTCCACAATTAGCTTACCACAGATTATCAGGGTTCGTGTGCCACAAGACACTGTTTTGGGACCACTTTTGTTTTTAATATATATGATTAGACTAATATGAACGTAAGTGGGATCACAATATTCTATGCTGATGATACGGCTCTGATCATGCAGGGAAAGAATTGGTGATGATGTTCCTGACCATGTCGTTGATATTTCTGGCTATGCGATGGCTAGATGTGATCGGTCGGTTCGGAAAGATAGAGTTGTATTTTATGTAAAAAATCAATTAGTTTCCATGTTATGCAATTTTCTGTCTTGTCTTCAGCATATTTGGATTACGGTGGACGTTGGAGAGTGTAGATTGGCCATTGGAACGGTTTATCGTCTCTCGTCTTCCAGTTTTTCTTTATTATTTATATTGTTTACTTGGGGAACGTTAATTTGAACTTTCTAAGTGATATTCTGCTGTTCTCGTTTTTATTGCCTGTGTTGATTGATCCGTCCACTCAACTCTCTCATTGACCATGTTATCGTTTCGAATAAGAATTTAATTGTTGGGAGTAGTGGCATTGGCCTTCAGGATCACTGTTTGGTGTATGCCATATTGAATGCTATTCCTGGTAGAATGGATTTTCTTTGTCGTCAATTTAGAGATTTTTCCAAATTTAATATTGTGAACTTCCACAAGGTCTTAAGATCTGTATCCTGGAATCTACTCTATCGGTTGAAGGATGTGGACGATAAAGTGGCATTTTTTTAGCACCGCCGTTCGAAACTTTCCACTCCTGACAAATATTATTTACACATGCCTATTAGATGGAGTTTTTCCTTCTCTATGGAAGGAGGCTCATATGATTCCTCTTTCAAACACAAAAACATGCAGTCATTTTGTCTTTCTTGTGTAAGATTCTTGAGAGAGTTGTTAATGGTCAGTTGTTCCAACACATCGCTTCCTGACGTTTTCTTCGCACCTTAATTCGTTGTTTTGTAGGCCATTCTCTTTTATTGCTTTTGGAAATATTGAACAGGAAGGGAATGAGGAGGGTTTGCCTGAGTCAGCGAGCAGTAAAAATGCCCTTGATGACCATCACACAAGTTCCGCATCAATAAATGATGTTGATTCTTTCACATCAATGACTGACAATACAATGTACAAAGACTAAGGACTCCTAGAATGTTTTTAAATATCAGCAGTTCTGACATGATAACAAGTGAGCATGTAGTGGCTGCCTTCTTCGAGAGGAAGATCGTGAGACGTGGTGGCACTGTAATATTTGTGAAGGTTATTGAAAACGCGGAGGTGTCTGGGGAGCGTAGTAGTATGTAAGTGATTTTCTGTCATTGTTTACTTCGTACTATTTTCCTTCAATATAAACTCCAACTAGAGTTGCGAACAGTAGGTTCACGTGCTTGGATAATATTTTCGTTAGTCAGAATAACATAACAAAGTACTGCTTAGAGTGAATAAACCAAAATTGTTTAGAAATAACAGTATAATAACAAACGATTGATACTATTTGCTTACCTAATGAAGACAAAGGTCAATAACGTAATATTATTATAGCATTATTGCAGATCAGCAATAATAAGCATAATATTAGTTTTGCTTTAACATTGACATCATTTAGAGTAGTGCATAAATAGGAGGACATGAGTAATAAGAAAGGGAGATGTTAATCGGCGTCGTGATACCCTTAGTAGTGCGTCAGTTCACAGAACATACTTGTATTGCCATATCTTCCAGAGTAGTTGTAATGTAAGTAGTATAAGAATATTATTATTAGTCCAATAAAGCTCTTTTCCTTAAATAAGCTGGTTGAGTTCTTAAAGGTTTCCTAAGACGTTACACTAGTCGAATGTATGTCACATTAAGCTCTACCAATTACGTCCTGGCGTACATTTGACAATATGCTATAAAAATTTTGTCCAGATCCTTTAAGTGTTAAACGGTCATCCAGAATTACGACAAGATTCTCACAGGACCACCATTCAAGAGCACTAGAAAATCTCGAAGAACATCACAGGATCGCAGTTGACTTGTCTGGATTAAGATGTAAGGAATGCTGATAAGTGAAGGCAGATTTCAGGCCTCTAATTGCAGCAAATACTTCGTCATCTTTGACAGAAAGGAACATTTTCAACGTTGTTGATATAATCTGGAATGTTTCTTTTTGTTTTCAGCAAGCCCAGTTTCTTTGGGCGTCTCCATTCACTTCGGCCACGATCACCACCAGGATGTACTTGACTGTTAAATTACGCCTTCTTCTCGCTACGAATTACTTTGGCAGTAAAGCATAGACTTGTAGTATTCATAACCATTTAAGGATTTGGAATGTGGCCACTTGTGTTTTGCTCTATCTCGTAGAGACATGAGATATTTAGTATCATCTATTAACCAGGAAACAGAAGGCTTGGAGTTACCAATCCTTCGAAATTATGCATAGGGGAAAGTAGCCTAAGTTGGACCGTCGCCTAATTTGGACCACTATGATATCAAGAGACTGCTGAAATCTGTGCGATTTTAGATAGGCATCTCGTTTTACGTAGCGATGTTAATGCAATTGTGTTTGTGCGGAAACACCTCGTGGTTACTTTGAGAGAAGTGTGATTGGCTTAACTAAATAAGAAATTAGTTATTTCGAAGTAAGAGTAAAAAGAGTGAGTATTTGTAGGTGTTATTATATCATCAGAAAGCTTACTTATTTATATATAATTTGCAACAAGAATTTTGAGAGATGATGTTAAGTTTCGGTTTCTACACAATATCAAATATTAAATATTCAAGTTGCCCAAGTTGGACCAAAAATAGCCTAAATTGAAGCGGCCCAAACGCAAAGGAACCTCGATGGTGAGAGCTAGAGGCTTTCATAGAGATAATGTCAATCATTTTTTTAATCTGTTAGAACGAATTGTCGATGAGTCAATTTACAGCTGACACTATATTTAACGTGGACGAATCTGGGTTTACCACGGTACAAAACAATCTCTCAAAAATAGTCGTTCGAAAAGGAAAGCATCAGGTAGAAAGTCAACGATGGTATGTGCTGTTAGTGCCTATATATTCCCCCAATGATAATTTTTAAAAGAAAAAACCTTTTGGGTACACCATACATTAATTCAGATCTCTTTGTAGTGTAGCTAAAACATTTCCAGATGCACGTTAACAGCAACATAGATAATAAAGTACTCCTACTCCTCGATGGCCACACGACACTCAGTAAAAATTTGGAGGAAGAATAAGACCGTCTTACTTCAACTGCCTGGCCATACCACCTACCAATTACAACATTTGGACATACCATTTTTTGGTCCTCTGCAGACTTATTAAACACAAGGTCAGGAAACGTTCCTTTGCTTATATAAGGGAGATAAAATATATCAAACACAAATTTCTTAATGAGGCATATGGCAAAGTGGCCACTGTGGAAATTGCAGAGAGTATCTTCCGTGTTTCCGGAATTTGGCCGGTGAACAGGCATGTATTTACAGATGACCAATTTGCATCGGCTGATTTTTGCAGCCTTCTGGAATCGTAGTTACAAGTTAGAGCAGTGATGATGATGAAAATAGTAGTAGATAACACACAGAATAAATCGCAGTTAGTAAAAAATAAGTTCATTAAATATAAACAAAAAGCAAAAGCAAAGAAAAGAAACTAGTGGTTCATAGATTTGTGCATTGTGTGAAGAAGCCAAGGAAGAAGAGGTAATCCTAGTAGGTCTGTCAACTAGCTGTCCTTAATCAAAAGAGTTCTACATGTCAGTAAGTCGATGTTAAAATCACTCAGACAGAACAGTTCGTCGCAACTCGATAAGTGAACAGAAAGAGTGTCCTCCAAGTAGTCGACAAACACACCAACAGGCAAGCTAGATGACCTATAGACTATGCAGACCGCCATTCTCAGGACAGTGATACCCATTCTCCCCAAAGTTGTTCAGCTTCACTCAAATCTGGTAATAGATTACAAGAAAAACTGAAATGAACGTACAAACACATGTCAACGCCACGCAAGTCATGATTCTTTCTCAGAAAGTCACAATTGTCTTGATATCTTACGCATGATTCTGTACACCGATGATACAGGGGACAGAAAAAAAATTAAACTAAACTAAGTACGTTTAAGTATCACTCACTTAAAAACCAGCGATTAAGCTAATTAAGGCATCTCATATATAAACACTAGTAAGATAAGTGCGTTAAGAAATCTTTTATGCAATTACAATCATGAATACGTTGGGTTGGGCTGAGAAAAAAGCAACCGATTGAATAAAAAATTATGAAAAAACTGAAATACAAATGAAGACATCATTTAAGAATCGAGCCAGATAAATATTTTGTGAAGCACTATATAAAAAAAGAACATCCA
>JAUIMW010002630.1:0-10447 GCA_033557785.1 Enochrus cinctus | reverse complement strand
AGAGAAACGTGAGAAAACGAGTAGAGAACTTAAAGAATTAACAGACGGTGTCGGCTTTTTTGTAAACAAGAGACTACTAATAACAACCTATAGAACCACATAGATCAGCCCAACATCATACAATTTATGTCAAAGAGGCGGATTTGCCATGAAAACTCCTCGACAATTAGCATTCTACGCCAACCGAAATTTAACATATCATAAATATTTTGTTAACTTCAGCTCACTCCAATCGAACAATTGAATTAAAATTAGCATAGTAAACTGTTTTTAGTACATCCTTTTCAACATATACATAAAAAACTCTCAACAAATACAACACCCTGTTAAACTTTTCAACTAGCCCATTCACGTGTAGAGACCAGGCAAGATTTTCATCCATGGTGATTCACAGGAAACACGCACTTGAAGATAAATTCCCAATTCTATTTTTCCAAGGAAAAGTATTTTCACACTTTTTTGTGTTTTAAAAATTATCTAGTTACTTTTATTTTTATTAACATGCAAATTATTCTCTAGCATCCAGTCTTCTGCTAATTTTTTTCCACACACTTGGACTTGCTGATGTCGATCTTAAAGATAAGAGCGACACAAACCTAAATTGCCTCCCCTAACGCCATAACTCTCCAATTTGGAATGCTCCAAGTAGTCACACGCCAAAAATATGCCCAGACTAAGTTCCTTCTTTTACATATTCAACAATATATGTTCGACGAAAACAGCTACTGCAGTCTCAATTGATCTATCTTTTAGGAAACTATACTGGACTTCAGAGAAAAGGTCACAGCCACAGAAGAAAATCACTTGCACATTGCACTTAAAACTTTTGATGTCTCTCACCCTTTTTATATGCTCAATTCCATGATAGTGCCGTTGCGGATCAAATTGATACCTTGATGGGTTTTTCTTCTTCTTACACTCTTTCACAGAAAACACTTGTTGAAGAGTAACTTGAAACCATCAGTCATATATTGCTTCCCAGTTCTGCTGTGTCAACTTGTAGACGAACTCCTGGATGTTTTCTTCATCAAAGACTTGTCTCCTTCATATAACCCCTTTGCCCTCTCTGCTTTTGATGAGTGTTTATTATGCAACACATTCATGTATATGTATTTGCATAAATATTGCTGTTCCACCATGGTGCTTTTCAGGCCTGCAAAAGCTAACACATAGTTCAAAATTTCCTGTGCTCACTTACTCATAAAAAATAAAGATTTCGGTTTATGTGAATTTTTGGCCACACATTGCAGGCAAAAAAATTTTAGAGATCGCTTCTTCAACAGCATGCACAGCATCTCTGTCTCACTCAGCCCGGAACAAACCACCCAATTTTTACCTGCCTTCTATTTTGGTTCTTTCGATTTAATGTTTACTTTAAATCAATTATTTATGGACTATCAATACCGCCACGATGAACTCATGCATCCTTTTTTGAACTTTCTAGGTCTTACCTAGACTCTCACCAACAATCGTGCCAACTGTTTTGATTCAATTCCCTTAAAGAGGGCTTTACACATAGTAATCTTTTTGCCTTTGATCATTTTTTCCTATAATCTCCAAAACATGATAACGAGCATTTCCAATATATATATCCTTTTTAAGTTTTTTTAATTTTTCCATTATGTGGCAATTCTTCGCATATGGTGTGTTCAATTGCACCCAATATGCCATATCTCAACCTATTGATTGAATTATTCAATCGTTGCCTTTGAATTAAGGGCACCGACCTATGTGCTATCTTGTAAATCAGTGCTTTAGCACGGGTATCTTTCCTGATATATTCCAAGTCAGTAGGGTTGTCCCTGTCCCAAAAAAGAGAAACTCTGATCAGCTTGAAAATTATCGCCCAATTGCGATTTCCTCTAAAGTAAAGTCCTTGAAATCTGTATAAAGACAAGATTAGTAAATTACTTTGAAAATAAAAACTTGTTCTCTCCTTGTCAGCCTGGGTATAGAAACAACCTGTCCGCGATATCCGCTCCGTGTCCCACAGGTTGCTGTGTCAAAATGTGGAAAGGTATGGTGTGAGGGGGAGACCACTGGGTCTTATGGGGTCCTTTTTGGAGAACAGTTTGCAAAGAGTTGATTTAAATCATTCTGTATCGCCACTTCGTAGCTGCAAGCATGGGTTGCCTTAGGGCTCAATTTTGAAAAGCTTAATCATACGAAAACCAAAATCATAATCTTGTTTTTATCGACCAACTATATAGTTGGGCGTGCTATTCGATGGCTCACTAACATGGCTACCACAGGCCACATACTTAATACGCCAACTAAAAGCCAGAGTTTCTGAGTCAGTGCTTGTCGCAGCCTACTTCTCATTTTTCCATTCATGTCTTATGGCATAGTTTTATGGGGTTCATCGACTTACGCTTCTAAAATTTTTATTGCACAATAACGTGCCTTGAGGGTGATTGCTGGGATTGCCCAGACAGATTCTTGTAGGGGCCTTTTCAGAAAATATAATATCTTAACTGTAGCTGGAAAGTTTATATTTTCCTGCTTGTTAAATGCATAGCAACAGGAGGCTGACCTGCAGAGTGATATCATTGATCATGACAACCGATACGCTAATCACAACAGACTACCAGAATTCAGACTTGCTAAAATAAAGTTTCTTTCTTCTTTCTTGAAACAGTATTCACTTTATACGAACGTTTGGACCATGCTCCATCCGCTACAACCGTAATATATGGAATGTTATCAGCATTCACATATCTCTTTTGAATTGCAATTAGCTTCTCCTCTTCTCCAACAAGTAATTGCTAAACCATTGGTTGGAAGGTCCTTGTGCTAAATATCGGCATATTACAATAACTGAACATCATTTGTGAGAATCCACCGTCAGATGTAATTGTCCCCAAAACAATTGTCCTGTCAATATCCATCTTGTCTTTTTCTTCCTCAGTTTAATCCTTTCTTTTTTCATTTTACATATACATTTCAGTTCCTTTGTGGACGGAATAATGCTTTCCTAAAACGAAGAACGTATAGTACTAGAATCTTCATTCTGATCTCAAAGTCACATCATCTTCAAGGAATGACGGTGAATTACGTTGCAGCCTGTAGAAAAAATTGCTAACAGAAATTTATATAAAATAAAACATACAAACATTTTTAAATAATATTTTTTTACCTGCCAAAAAGGAAAAGTGTAAAAAACACTTTTCCTTTTTGGCAAATTCGCGTTAAATGTCATAATAAATTTTCTATTCAAAATAAATATTCTTTATGTTTCAATTTCATGTCATATTTTGAGTGACAGCTCAATACTCTATGCAAAAAGGACTTACAAAGAGAACTTGACGCCGTATGTCTGTTATAGCACGTAATTTGGTAGTACTTGCGTTAGTTCACAGTAGAGAGCGCCTCCTCTCGATATAATTTAGATAAAAATTCAATTACAGTAAAAGCTCTTTATTCGCGGGGTATATGTTCCGTAAATAGGCTGCAAATGGTGGCAAAATAAAAAAATTAAACAAATCAATTTAACTGAAGTTTTTCACCATATTGATTAATTATTATTATCGTCAAGCTTAGGCAATGATTTGAAGAAATTTGCAATTTTTTCTTGCTTGGCAGTTTTTACATGCTCCTTCAATTCCGACTGATATTCAGCAGTGGCATTAGCAATTTGCCTCTTAAAAAAAGATTTCGTTCCAGAGACGGATCAATTTTCACAAAGAAGTCACAGCTCATTTGCCATTCTTAAACCTTCACTTTTCAAATTAAATGTCACGTTTCCATATCTTGTTGAAGCCTCTTCTTTAATGGGCTGCGGATTTAACATTTCCTGCAAGTCAGTTTCAGTCAAATCTTCATTTTGAGATTCAAGCAACTCCTGAATGTCACTTGATTCAATCTGTTCGAACCCATCTCGTCCTATTCCCTTCGCAATTTCAGCAATGTTTGTAGTTAAAGCTTGAATTTGCACAGATTTTTCGTCATTTTCCGCAGCCAGAACAGGCCACAGTTTTTTCCAGCATGATTTCAATGTGTATGGCTTCAGTTCTTCCAATGATTCTTTTATGTTTACGATACGTTTTGCAATGTCAAATTTCTTCCAACATTGCATAACATTCATATCAGAATCACATTGCATATTATCCAGTATGATTTTGAAGGTACGTCTAATGTAATAAAGCTTAAAGACCTGGATTATTCTTTGGTCCATAGATTGTAGTAAAGCGGTCTTTTTTTAAATAAGCTTCAACTTCAGGAACAAAACAATTCTGAAACTAGTTACAAAAAATAACGTTTTCTTATTAGCACGCCAAAACACTGGCAGTTCGTTCTTGTTTTGATTTTTTAAAGCACGACTATTTAACGATCTGTAAAGCATCAGTGGCTTAATGACACAATCTCCAGATATATTAGAACATAGCAACAGTGTAACTCTATCCTTTGCTGCCTTAAATCCAGGAGCAGACTTTTCGCTTTTAGAAATGAATGTTTTGTTTGGCATTCTCTTCCAAAACAGCGAAGTTTCGTCTGCATTAAATAGTTGCTCAGGTAAGTATCCTCCATCAGCTATGAGGTTTGCAAATTCTTCTGGATATATTTCTGCTGCAGCAGTGCAGATGCAGCTTCTCCAACGATTTTAATGCTATGCAATGATTGTCGTACCTTAAATTTATTGAACCATCCTTCCGATGCTAGAAATCCTCCATCTGTACATTCACCACCACCAGGTTCTTTAAAATGTGCGTAAAGACGCTTTGCCTTCTTTCGGACGATAGGGCTAAGGGGCACTCTTTTTTGGTTGCGGTCCTCGATCCATAATGACAACGCAACTTCCATTTTTTCTATTGCTGGATCACGAACAATTTTCGCTGACAGTGAAGTTGAAGCTACAGACGACCTTATTTTATCTTCGGATTTTTTTATCGATCGTACAGTTGATTCGTTGACATTGAATGAGCGTGATGCAAACAACTCTCCAAGGCGTAAACGATCAAGCATTTCTATTTTCACTTTTAACGGTAACACTGATTTTTTTCGCGTCGAAACCAGTTTTCTAGTCGACATTTTAAATTAGGAAGAAAGCAGAATAGACGTGTTACTCGATCACTGATTTTGTAACGAATGAAAACAGGAAACAATATAACACGCAAAGCGGGTCTTACCATAGGGCTGGAGTGTTTACGTTCTCAAAAACACCGACCGCTGCGAAGGCGGTTTACCTACATATACAGTGTGATTACCTTCGATGGCGACAAACTTCGTGAATAAGAAACTTTTACTGTACATCATTAAATTATTGATTATTTACTTAATATTTTTCGTACAAGATATGATTTAAAATTTATATAACACGCTTCATTTTGTGGTCAATTTTCGAAAATTTATTTTAAACCATTTAATACAATAAATTTTGAAAAATGGAGGGTGTGAGAACCTTAACCATAGTATGAAGAATAAAACTGTGTAAAAATGATCAAAATTGGTTTACAAATGTCTGAGAAATAATTTATGAAAATTTGGTAAAATTACATGAATTATTGCCCATGGTGCCTTACCCATAAATCTGCGGTAATCGACGCATTATAGGTAGCTGCACCGAAGCGTGGCATCCCTCAGCCTTAGAAAATTTCAAGACAGTATTCGAAATGTCACAAAATTGTTACAAACAATATGGGCATCATTTTATTGAAAATTAATAGTTATACTACTTAAGGCTCCTTATAATTTATTAAACTTTTACATTTAAAAGTTCTTGTATTTGTTGTACTTAACACTGAATGTTTATTACTAAAAATATATTTGGTGTGAATTTAAGGAGTCTCATGATGTCCTCTAGATGTGATGTCAAATAAACTATATGATAGTCCATCATACGAACGAAAACTTTAAAGCAGCATGTCAATGAGTTCCCATTAAAATCAATGGGATTTTAAGTTTGTATAAATCATAGATGTAGGAACTACGTGTATTTCACACGTCCATGGTATAAGTCATCTGTCGATTGACCAAAAATGCGAGAACGCATCCAATTCGCGGTAATTTTGAATCTTTCAAGTTGGTAGAACATCAACTGACGGTTAATAACGTTCAAAAATTTGAAAACACAATCCAGCTGTAAGAACTGTCATTAATTTTAAATTCTTCTAGACTTGTGGGCACTAAACGACCTGAAACAGTGTTACGTGAAAATATGATGAATGGTCGGCAAATAGGTAGCAAACTGACTCATAATTTGTGCTCAACAAAACCAGGAACTGATAAAGAAAACCAAAAACCCAGACTTGCAAAAAATTGTGATAAAAAAACGTTAGTTTCATCAGGTAAGACGAACATGAAAACTAGTAAAAAGCCTGTGCTCACTCAAACCAATACAAATACAAACATTAAAGAAACTAGTGAACCAAAAAAGGAGACGAAAGTTGCTGAAACTACATACACAAAGGTTGTAGAGAGTAACTCAGAAAATACAAACAAGCCTGCCGAACAAAAATGTGATAATGTAAATAAAGGTGGTGGTGAGGCGAAGCCTAGGTCAACCTGGACTCTTGCTGATTTCGATATAGGTAAAGGGCTGGGAAAAGGAAAATTTGGAAATGTTTACTTGGCAAGAGAAAAGAAATCTAAGTTCATAGTTGCCCTAAAAGTTCTTTTTAAAAGTGCTATTAAGAATGCAAACAACGAACATCTTGTGCGTCGAGAGGTGGAAATCCAGACTCATCTTAGACACCCGAATATATTAAGGATGTATGGATACTTCCATGATGAAGAACGCGTTTATTTAATTTTGGAATATGCACCTAAAGGTGAGAAATGTTTTAATCTCTAGAAGCAGGTCAATGGTTATCTTCTCCGTTGACTTTTGATCTAGTTGTATATTTTTAATTTTAAGTCCGTTAACAAGTGTTTTTTTTTTCAGGTACTTGTTATAAAGAACTCAGATCGCAAGAAAACAAAAGGTTTGACGAACAAAGGACGGCAACGTACATAGCCCAAATAGCAGATGCTCTGAATTATTGCCATTCGAAAAAAGTTATTCACAGAGACATCAAACCAGAAAATTTGTTGCTTGGACCTAAAGGGGAAGTGAAGCTGGCAGATTTCGGTTGGTCGGTCCATGCTCCGTCTTCGAGGAGATCTACTATTTGCGGCACTTTAGATTACTTACCTCCGGAGATGGTGCAAGGAAAAATGCACAATGAAACAGTTGATTTGTGGAGTTTAGGAGTTTTGTGTTACGAGTTTTTAGTAGGAACACCTCCGTTCGAATCTTCTACTTACGACCAAACTTATAGGAGAATAAGCAAAGCTATATTTACGTTTCCGGATTTTGTGCCGGAAGGTGCTAAAGACTTGATAAAAAAATTGTTGGTTGTCGATCCAAACAGCCGGCTAAGATTAGAAGAAGTACTTAAACATCCCTGGATTTTAGAAAATGCACAGCAGTCGTAATTTTATTTGATTGTGTTGTATATTTTTAAGACTGCTATGTAATGACTCTAACAAAGAAAATACATTTTTTTACATTTAAATTTCCTGTTTTTTATTTTTGGTAATTGTTAATGCTTTGTGCAATTTTTTCACAAGAGCAAGTGAAAATTGATTTTATAACATTATTTTACTTAAAATTATAGTTTTACTTAATAAATTTAAAAATAAAATTTACTAGTTTTTTTTTCCTTATCCCTGTGTTTCAAAAGAAAGAAAAAGGTCAACATTAAAAATAACTTTTCAGTCAGATAATTTTATTTTTAACAATATAGATATTTAATTTGTTCACAGTTCATAAAAGCATTATTTCATACCTTTATTGATATATTTTTAATAGAAATTCTATAAAAAAAATATTACAGTATAAAGAAACTAGCAAACGATAGAATAATAAAGATTTTAAAAATACAAAGAATCAATTTACCATCATTTAAAGCATTGCATTTGGGAAATATAATTTCTGGAAGACATAAAAGGGGTCATTTTATTCAGTTTTTGTAAAAACAAATTTACTGTGCATTTTAAAATATTAAACTATCTTAAAACTTAATGATTGTAAATATCACAAGTTATAATTAATTTTATGACAGTAAATTGAATATTAAAATTCATCTACACCTAGAAACATTAAATAAAATTGTACCATTTATTAAAAATTCAGTTATAGGCTAAGAGAAAGATACATAAAACAGTCCATTTAATAATAACTTTTATCAATTATGCTCTTGTGTATATGCCGTTTGATTTTACATTTATCCACGACAAATAAATCCAGATAAACATGTATTTGTGTAAACAGTGAACACTTTCTGCACAATTTTTATTAATTAAACGCACCAATTTCAAACTAGAGCATTAAAAAAATAAAATGCATCACTGTTTTTTACTCAAGTCTTAAAAATCAGTTTTTAGTACTACAATAATAGACTTTTTGATATGTGAAAAATATATCTATTCTAATTATTGACAATTTCAATAGAATTTCCAACATTCCAACAAACTTTTATAACTATGAAGAAATAACTTTAGTCTTTTTTTGCTAGAATTTTTCATTCCTAATTTGATCAACTACCTTTAAATACTATTCAAATAGGAAAAATTAGCTTCTTTCGTTTCAAAATGTAAATAATTCTGGTTTTACATTTACTCTTTTTTGAAAGAATTGATTGTCTTTTTTAATTACTCCCTCTTACAAAATTAAATTTTGCACTACAGTATTAATAATTTTGAAGCTTGCTGATCAAAAGAGAGTACCTGCACTAATTCTAAAAGATATGTTAACAATTTTTTTAAATAAATATAAGTATACAGTTTCTGTAAGGCACGGTTTTAAATACTGACAAGACTGCATTAATGAAAAAGCTTTTTTAACACAGAGAACCTATTACATTTTGAAGATTCAAATTGATTTTCCTGGTGTTCGATATATTGTTATTGTCATTGACGAATCAACGAATTTGTTCCAATTCCATTTGAAGATTGCTGCAACAAAAAAAAATTTTACAATATAAAAAACCATACACATCTTATGACTTACCAATTTATTTTTAATTCTAATATGCACTAGCAAACTCGATAATTCTAAGTCTTCACTATAGCCATTTTTCAATGTAACACTCCTATAACCTGTTCTTAAGCAAGTTACCTAAAAATCCAAATTATAAAAAAGACATTATATAAAAAACCCAAAATGAAACAGTGACTTACCGGATATGTGGCCTGGCAAATAAAATTAGGATCCCCAAAAACGTCTTCATCTTGCACCACAAATCGTAAGAGAGCAAAATCAGGATTAAAAACATCAAACTCAACCTCTTGGTTCCATTTTGGATTAAATCCGTTATCAGCTAAAACCACACCATTCTTTAACCTCCATAAAAAATAAAGAGTTCACAATTAACTTACATACTATTTTTGTAGTTAGCTTAACACCTGCATCATATTCAGCACCAACAATTTCAACCTCAACAAAAGGACTAGCAGTACCTTTCTTAGACTTACAAAGATGTCTAGCACCTATTATCTTAATATAAATGGTTATCGGATCAACACCCACCAACGTATTTTTATCAGTCGGATCAAACTCATCCCTAAACATAAACTCAGGCTTAAGAAGGTACCCACAATTTCCATTATTCCGAAACTTTGCTTGGTTAAGCTGCATGGGCTTATCTCCTGTTTGGTAATTTAACGCAACCATTTGCGACCCCGAATTCCACATATTTATCGGGTTATAATTGGAAGAATCTATCCTCTGACCCTTTGGATAAACTCGCGAAAATTGTACTTGATGATATTTCAAGAAAAATTTATTTTCCTGTTGGTAAATCAATTTTTCAGCCTTATTCTCTGGAAATGAAGACATTTCATAAAATATTAAACTGTGTTTGGCACGCTCCAAACTGAATGTTATCGAACGGCAGTATATAATTAAATTTGACATTTCTTTTGCGATTCGGAACGCTCTTTCCGTCTCACGAAGCTGGTTATCTATTACAACCGCTCGCTTCGCCGTCTCCTTAATGCAAGACACCCATTCTTGCGCCTAAAAAATTTAAAAAAATAAATTACATGACACCATGTGTTTAATTTTTACATACTAAATCCTCCGATTGAACAGCAACTTCAAACGGGTTACATGCTGTTAAAGTATATATCCGTAACACCCATTCCAAACCTGGACGGTCCTGGCAATAAGCTAAATCCACAACAACTCCATTCATGTCCACGTGGCCTTGCAGCATGGACTCTCCCGACTAAAAAAAACACAAAAATAAAAACCTAAAACATTTAATTTTTATAGCAGTGAACTTACTCCTTCTTCACCTTCTTGCATGTCATTTTGATCAATTTCCTCGACATAATTCGCTGGGAAAAAGTGTTGCTTCTTGCCTCCATAATCGCCCCTCCACCAGCCATCCGCCGATTTAGTGACATTTGTTATAATTGCATGCTTACAAAAAGAAAGCTCGTCATTTCGCTCGGCTTTATAATC
>JAUIMW010002629.1:0-10447 GCA_033557785.1 Enochrus cinctus | reverse complement strand
GATTAGAAACACATACTATTCAGAGGTTAATAATAAGGATTAGATAAATTATTACAGTGGACGGTGAGAGAGAGAGAGAGAGAGAGAAGATACATAATTTACCTCAGCAAATGTATAATTTGACAATTAGTTGTTAATAGAATGTTTATATTATATACAAGTTCCCATTTTTTTGTCTTTCAAAATGTCTAAGTAAATAAATCGATGCTTTGTACGCTGTGAGAGGAAAATATCAAGTATTTATGCTATACGTATTTAAAGAATTGCTGATTTCTAAGATCTTCTTTGAGCATACAATATCATACGAATGTAATACAATTTAGGCGCGAAAAGCTTAAGAAAGAACCATACCATCTACATATGTTACATCTGAAGTGGAATTATTTTAGTATTAAGTCATTTAGAGGAAAGCCATAAGCAAAACCAGCTAACTTATTGATGCTGTAATATTAATGTTGAAACAGTACAGGCAAGCAGCAGGATAAATAATGAAGTAGTATCAATTTGTTCCCAAATTGCCGGAAGTACATTTATACGGATCTATAAATGGAAGTTAGCTCATTTATTAAATTCGCGAGCACTTGTAAAGTTTGTAACTTTACAGTGCAAATAACCAGTTTAATCTGTTTTTTATTAGTTGTTAGCTATGACCGCATCTTGTAGTTCGTTTAAATATAAGTACCACTTTTGCTGTCGCATTTATTCGCGTTTGTTGGATTTTTTATCAGAACTAATTGCCAGTGCAATGCCGTCCTGTCTGTTTAATAAATTCTCTTTTGATGACGCTAACGAGAACTTGAAGGTTGTTGTGTTTGACTACTTTCAAACTTTCATGATATTTTTGTTTATTTAACTCTGCCAAGATTAATTTGATTTATATCACTATTATACACTAATTACATATCTATTCGCTCTTTCGAATATAATTTATAAATTTTTACAATCACAAAAACAATTTGAGAAGGTGATAAGTGAAGTATATTTTATTTAGATTATATTACAATCGAAAAGTGTCAAAATAGTTTCCAGCATATTATCCTGCTATAAAATCTCAATTCCGACGGTGGCGGTTCCATTAGATGGAGCAAAGGAAAGCAAGAAATACATTTATCGAAAGTGTAACAAAAAGTTTGGTAATTTGACCTAGAGAAGTCATTAGATACTAAACGTCCCAAGCAGGTCTACTCGTTATCGGCTGAGAGCAACATTAACCGCAAATTGCTACTATATAAGTCCTGGTAAACCCCTCTCCAGACGTGGTAACTAGTATATCTAACACATTCCTCAACACTGTTTACGAAACGAAGTACGTAATGAAATGCTACAGAATGTAACGAAGTGACCGTAAATAAATTACTGTAATTTTAATTGACAACTGTTAGTCATGGATATATACAGGGAACAATCAGAGATTCTTATAATAATAAACAACTATTTTTATGCTAAAATTTACAACCATCTTTGGAATAGAGGAAATAATTTCTGCTGTTAGAATACATATTTATTACTTTAATAATCCAATTTACATATCTGGTTTTAACTTTTTCCACATGTAATTGCTGTTAAATATAAACAATGTCCATGTAATTAGCGATTTTTGATAAATTTTTTCATTAAATGAAATTTTCTCGTCTCGAAAATAGGGTGTAATCGTCTTTAATTAAGAGAATGTCTTCTCATCTTTGTAATTAAAATTCTTAAAACGCGACATAAGACTGGAGAAGAATATTTTAAAATTAAAAACTTCTTAAAGAAAACAAAGGGCAACGAATATTGTGTTAAGAGAAATAAGCTAATGAATCAAAGATTCTAAGTTAAGGGGCAACATTAAAGCTAAAAGAACAATGAGGTTGGCAAATGAATGCTCCGAGCTTTTGTTATAATAGAAATCAAAAACGAGTGCATTTACTAGAACATGCTGCTTAAGATGAAATATTTAGTTTTTTTTGTAATTAGTAACGTTTTTAAGTTTTTCTATGCACGGGAAATGTCTCCGGAGAAATATCATCATTCTTTCTATGTTGGCAATTTTTCATGTTTAAAAGGATCTGTACATCAAGACTTAAAAATTAATAGAACAAAAATATTCTCACTGATTTTCTTTCTTTTACATATATATATATATATATATATATATATATATATATATATATATATATAATAAAAATTATTATGCACCCCTGTTCGACTTTATACATTCCCCCTTTTGTAATCTCAGTTTTGTTTAAGTTTGACTGATGATGTAGACATTATGGATTTGTTTTATCGAAAAGCAAACGTCATTGATTAAATTCTGGTAATAGTACGAGAGGTACAAACTTAAATTAAACTGAAATTAAATGCAGTTCTCTAACTGGTAGTATACTAGAAATATATAATTACAGGGAAATCACATGTAAATTGTAGATACCGTGATTGCAGATGTAACAATTCCTGCTTACTCTGGAGCTTGAGACGGCCGCGTACTAAAGTGAAATAATTCCCTATGGTGCAGTTGGCCCGAAGCGGGGACGCAGGAATTCATACATTTATATAGTTGTTATAATTTAGTACATGAATGCATAATTTAATTGGAATTTGTGCGGTTAATTTAATCAGCTGAACATCTACAAAATTGCGTCGAGTCCAATAAAATATTCAATTCGTGTAATAAGCACTAGCCGCTCTGTGCGAGCTCTCGATTGTATCCAGAAACAAAACGCGACTTATTAATTTATTCCCGTTTGTAATTTCTCTGGTTCGCAACTTGATCCATTTCCAAATGAAACTGATACTCATTCTCTTTAAAATTATCTTCGTTTGTTTGACTTTGGAATTTAATTTTCCGGTCATAACACGGCCAAGGGGACACAAGAACGTGTATGAAATGCATTAGCGTTTGTAAATTTACTCAGCCACATACAAATATGATATGCTTGCCTTCTTCGTTCTACATGCTTGTTAGATTATAAATTAACGGGTGGTATTTAGTTCAGTCGTAAAATAGCTGCAGTACATTCTAATGCTATGTAAGTTACGAGCTCAGCTACGATTTGTCCTAAGAGACAAGTCAACAAGACAATTATCTAAATTGCATTAGTGCCAAGAGAAAACATCCCTCTATTATTTATGATGCGGACAGTTTAAAGGTAGACTGTAAAGTTGATTGCTTACATGTAATTTATAGAAAAGGCGAGACATCTTATAGAAGAGTTAAAGTTAACTTGGAAGATAAAAATACTCATCTAGGTATGTTGAATTTGCATAGGTTTTCACTAACTATAAGCTATAAAACTATAACTAACTATTTTTATGCGATACTTGCTAGTTATAACGATTTATTGACGCATGGTCATAAGCTTATTAAATTTAGATATCCAGGACCTACCACATTCATTGTCAACGTAGGGGAAGAGCTAGCTCGAGAGCGTATTTAATATCAATTAAAGTGCATTCACGTTATCAAAATTGACTTTGTGTTTGCGCATACAACTACCTAATTCTGTAATTATCAGGTGTTACCTTATCACTTCGCGGTGGTTCACGTTGGTTACTAGGGATTATTCGCTTCTAGACATAATTGCCTCTTCATGTGCAACACCACATTATAGTCTGTACGGAAAACGCTAATTCTCCAGTCAATAATTTTAACAAAGCATTCTATTTATGCACTAGGATCAAAATAAAAGATAACAACATAAATTTTCAACATTATAAAAAACATCCTTTTCGCACGAGAAACAATATTAAAACAAATTTATTTATGAATTTTAGGACATTATATTACGACTTTAATAATGGGTAATTACCCTTTAGTCGCACTAACTTTTCAGATGTAGAACTATTGTATCCTCAACTTCATATGGCCATAGAATTCACTGAGGGGTAAATAAAGTAATTTTACTAGCATACGTTTCTGACAAGGGGGTACAACTTTCAAGCCGTTTATTAACAAAGTTTGGTGATAAAACATTTAGTCATTCTTTTGGAAAATTTTCGGTTGTGTAAATTACAATATGAAATGAATATGCATGAGAAAAAAAAATAACACGTTTTATTTATATTAAAATGAAAATTTTATACTTTTAATCAACATTTTCGAAAAATCCACCACTAAAAAATTACTCTTGTTTAAACCATTTTATTTTTATGTACATAACGAAAGATATATCTTTCAGAAATATAGGTTTTTATGGAATTTTTGATTAAGCACTTCTTCTAAATTGAATTGATGGTGTTGAATATTTTTAAGCGTGTATTTAACGTCATGTATTATATTTCCAGCTTATTTTTTTTCCTATTTTTATCCTAGATACTGAAGCGGAATACCCAAAAAATGATGCATCATTATTAGGTTATAGAATTATTAAACACAATTCTTTCAATGTGTTGAAAATAAATTCAGTGGTATCACTTTTCTTTCAACCATCTCAGGGGTTTTTTTAAGTCATTGCCTTTCGTGGTGCATTATTAAAATGTAACTGCTTGTTCCAATATACTGTTGTTAGGGTTTGTCTATGTAATACCATATAATTTTTCTATATAACAATAATATATTGTTTTAAGTACATTTGAAAGAAAATCTTTTGCAAGAAATGGAACAAGACACAATGTTAAAGATATAAGCCTCCAACAATATATTCATTGAAACAGAATATGATAAAGTGGTCATTAGAAAACAATATACCATTCTCTAAATAAATGAGATTATTTCAATTAATGGAACTTGTCAATAAAGTTTAAATATATAACATATGTATAACTATAATTTGGATCAAAGCGGAACGTTTAGTAAGAAAACATTTCACCAGGAACATCAATTAAACACAGCATCTCCTATGAATTGAAGAAATTTGATGAACATACAATAAAAATTAAAAATAAAAATAATAATTCAAAAATTTTGCATCCTTGCAAAAACACTTTGATAAATTTATTTCTTTTGTTGAGGTTTTTTTGTAAACAACTTAGAAATAAACATTCTCCTGATTGGATAAACAACAATGAATATAATTAATTTTTTTAAATAGGCTAATAGAGTCATTGAATCGTAAATTTGACCAATCAAGAGCAAAGTTCTTATATATACAATTTTTAATTATTATTTATTACAAGTTTTTTATATATCATCTGATAAATAAACATTCTAATGAAATTTATAATATAAAACAAATCTACAAATTTATTTGAAATGAATATGAAATTCAGTTTACAAGCTTCTATTAGATTTCAGAGTGCTTTTAGGATGTTTTTAATAAATTGACATTATTAACAAGAGATTTAGGTCTTTTATAGGTATATAGCATTACAATTCTTCGATAGTTCATGCGCATTATTCGATGTATGAAACGTCCCACGATGTTATCATACTAAAGTCCTATTATAGAAGTGTTTAGTGCAATTAGAAGCTATTTATTTTTTAAAATATGTGTCTAAACAAAAAGATCATACTTTAAAATTAGTTGATAGGAAATTAGTGCACAAAAGTATTCCAGAGAAAGTGTTATTTTTAACTATTTTAATGTTTTAAAAACTAATTTTTTAAATATGTGAATCTACGAGGTCTGTTAAAGAAGTGTGACTTTTGGAATTTATGCATAAGTTCATTCGATTTTTTTGTTGTTGTCGTTTTGCGTTTTTAGTTTGTTTTATACAAATATAAAGGTTAGATGTGTGCTGGTGGGCTTCTCTTTGCTGTGAATGAATAGATAAAATATTCTGAATTAACTTTTGTGTGAAAAAGTGCTCCAAGGAATTTCAAATGTTGACTGAGACATTTGGCAATCAGAAAAGTGTTTATGAGAAAGCCGATAAGATGTTAATGGCAACAGCCGATGAATATGTTGAAGCAATGAAGAACATTATTAAAGTGAATCGTCGAATCACTATTAGATAAGTTGCAGAGGATGCCAGAATATCGGTTGGCTCATGCCATTAATTTTTTTCTGGTGGTTTTGGGCCTGAAAAGTGTGGTAGCAAAGTTTGTTAAGAAATTTCTAAATTTTCATCAAAAGAACCTTCCTATGAGAATCATTTAGGAATTGTTGAATGGCGTCAATGGCGATACAGATTTGCTCAAAAGGGTTATAAGTGGTGACGAAATATTGGTATATGGTTATGGTAGCCAAGCTAAAGCCCAATCATCACAATGGAAGCTGCATCCGTAATTTCTTAGTAAACAGCTTGTAATTGACAATATCCCTGATCTCTCGAGGTATTTAATTGCATATTTTTACTCCCAGAGAAGTAATAAATAATCTTTGGCTTTGTACATTGTTTTTCCTGGAAATATACAACTTAATTTTTTTCGTGTCTGTTGTAACCTCCGATTTTCGTGCATGTATATCACTGCATTCATTATATAAAATTGATAACCTGATAATATTAAATAAACTTTCCGTGAAGAACCTTTTAGGTTTATTAATTATAGTTTTTAGCACGTACCTTTGAGCAAATTCAACGTACTGCAGGCTAGCCTAAGTATTTAACATATTTCGCATCATATATCTTTGCACAGTCACATTTCTTTTCACTACAATTTTCATTGTGTTTAACTAATCTTTTTATTATTTCTTTATTTATTTTTCGTCTGGAATGAATGTTATGAAATTGCTTTATTCTTCGCATGTCTGATTCTGCCATCAACCTCGCTTCATTCTACGAATTTGTTTGTATTTGTAGTGCTATGCCGTCAGTATATGAGATTATTTTTCCATTAAGTAATAGTTCTTACAGTTCATTTATATATTAAGAACAATATTGGTCCTAAGAAGATTCCCTGTGCTATAGCTGTTCTTATTTCCTCAGCGTTGCTGTGGATGGAACCTACATTTACTCTTTGTTTTCAAGCTAGTCGCACTATAAATAAAAGAAAGTCCCGATTTTTGTAATCAAGGTTTCGGGAAAACGGCAAAAGCTGTAAATTGAATTTGAATTTTTTTCGGGGAGTGGGCTTCGGGGAGTAGCTGCTCAATAAGAAAGGATTTTGAGAAATGCCTGCTCTAAGGGGTCTTTTCGGCCTCTTTTTTCGAAAAAGTCAATTTCTTAATTTTTTAACCTGGAACGTTCAAATTTGGTGTGGAGGTTCTTCCAAATCCCCCCAAACGGTTCCGCAAAATGTCAAAAATTTTGACCGAGAAAACACCTAACTTTTTTTAGATTTTTCAAAAACATTTTTTTCTTAATGGTTACATTTAGTAAAAAAAAATACTTACTTGAAGAGATTTTTAAAAATTCCAAACCCGGACGCCGCCAGGGCGTTCTGTTAAAATGTATCTATTTTGCCTTACTGCCTGCTGCACTTTCGAGGTACGAAGTTCATGTTTGGAACGGAGCTGCCTCTGATGATTGTCTAAATGAAAATTAAATAATTTACCCCCAAACCCCCCGGCGGTTCGGAAAAAAAATTATATTTTATGTGGTTACAGGGTGGGTACAGGGCGAAAATTGGCCATTAAAAGATCGAGAGTCACGTCATCTTTTCGTTAAAAACGCTTTAGTCGCTCCAAGTTGTACAAAAAGCCCAGCATAAAAAATGTCTATAAATGTTATTGGTCGTTCCAAAATTGTGCAAAAATTGAAAATGTACGGCGCCGGCCAAGTTGACTATCAAGAAAAAATAATTTTACAGCTAACCTAATTTTATATATGTAAATAGACCTATGTCGTACAATCGTTTAAAT
Source organism: Enochrus cinctus (assembly GCA_033557785.1). Classification (NCBI taxonomy): domain Eukaryota; kingdom Metazoa; phylum Arthropoda; class Insecta; order Coleoptera; family Hydrophilidae; genus Enochrus; species Enochrus cinctus. The sequence continues at coordinate 2,786 of JAUIMW010002629.1, read as the reverse complement.
CAAATAATGCCCAAGAATCGTTTTACTAACGAAACCGTTCGCACGGGTGTGCATTTGATTAATGCGGCGGAGCGACCGGGCAAGAAATGTAAACAGAATAAAAAAAAAACTGCCACAAAAAATTATTTGTCGAGATAAATATATGAATAGTGAAAAAGTTTGTAATCAAGGGGCAGCGGGGCTCGGGGAGTAAGCGTCATTTAAGAAGGGATTTTGAGAAATTCCCTCTCTAAGGGGTCTTTTCGGCCTCTTTTTTCGAAAAAGTCAATTTCTTTATTTTTCAACCAGGAACGTTCAAATTTGGTGGGGAGGTTCTTTGGCCGAATTCTCCCAAACGGTTCCACGAAAGGTCGAAAATTTTCATCCCGTTTCGAGTTACGCCCCCGAAAAGCGAAAACGGAAAAATGCCCGTTTCTTCGAGAGTTTTTGAGGTATCGCCGCGGCACCGGTGTCAATGCGAGCGGCCGAAGGACGCCCTTCCGGAGGGAATGTTTTTGTTTGACCCGGAACTGCTAAATGTCTAAATGAAAATTAAAAAATTTGTCAATGTAGAGTTTTTATTTATGATTTCTCAAAACCAACAGGTAAATGTAATTAATAATATTTCATATTGTCAATTGAAATAGTAAAATAATTTGTGTGCATGTTGACGGTTTGCTCTCATTTCTCAGTGCTCTTCTCACGTCTTCTATTCAGGGTGTGTTATTAAAATATATCTTTTTATTTTAAACTTAAAATAACATTAATTTTAAACATTTTGCACAACGATCGTTTAAATTTTTATGTAAATAATAAAATTATTTATTTATTTTAAGCTACACAGTTACATAAATGTTTTACGAAGGACGTAACTATATTATTTAGGAGTGTAGCTTAAAAGAGTAAATTTATATACAATTTATTAACGGAATAATAAAATATTATAATTTGGATAGTAGTTTCATTTGCTATAAAATATTAGGTTTGTTCCCAATCCCCGGTGTATTAGTACGAAACAGGTACCGCACCAGTTTCGTACTAATACACGGGGATTGGGAACAAACCTATTAATACGTTTGGATAATTATCTCTATCTGTGAGATGCTCTTTAAAACATTTAACATTGACTGCGTATCCATTTTGGCAAATTTAATTTTTATTATAGTTTTTACACATCTGACACCCGAGTGTTACTATAAATTCCACAAATTTACCGTTTATCTTCATTTAAATGATGCATTTCTACTGGATGAACAGGGTGTAGGACATACTTAATGTACGGAAACATTTCAACCTTTTACATATACAGGAGTTTGTACACATTTGAGACATTTTATTCGGGGTGCAAATTGAGTTGTAGGTTGCAATTGATCTGGGCATCCCACTTGAGCTGTGGGTTTCAGTTGATCTGGGCGTTCAAATTAATCTGGGTGTTTCAATTCATCTGTACGTATAAATTGATCTGGATGCATAATTACTTCTGGCTGTTTAGATTGATTTGAGCGCATATATTGATTTATAAAGAAAAATTGTGACAGCGTAATTGGAGTGGCCACCCTCTTAACGGAAGGCCTATATTGATCAATACAATTAAAGTGGACTAGGAATGGTACTTCATCAGTTATTACAGTGTAGCGAAAAAAAAAAAATAAATAAAAAAAAACAACAATATACAGGGTGTATACTATGAGAGAAATACTTTAACTCTAGATGGATTATATAGGAGGTTGATTTTTAAAAATTGTCATTTTGAATTTCCAACATTTTGTACTGATATATAGGCTGTACACATATGAGTTATTTCATCTGAGGGTGCAAATTGACCTGGACATTTCAATTAATTTTTTTAGGAGGTTCCATTGATCTGGGTGTTTAAATTTATCTGGGTGCGTATATTAATCTGGGCGTTTAAAATGATCTGGGCTCTATAATTGATTTGGGTGTTTCAATTGATCTGGGTGCATAAATTGAACTGGGCGTTTCAATTGATTTGGCGACATATGTTGTTCTGAGCACATTAATTGATCTGGGCATTTCAATTGATCTGGGCTTTATAATTGATCAGAGTGTATCAATTGGTTTGTGTTTCAATTGATCTGGCGGCATATATTGATCTGGGTGATCATATTTATCTGGGTGTATTATTTGATCCGAGTGTTTTAATTGATCTGGGGCACAAATTGATCTGGTTATTTCAATTGATCTGGTGGCATATATTGATCTGGAAGATTTAATTGTTCTGTGCGCATCAATTGATCTGGGCATATTAATTGATCTCAGTGCATTAATTGACCTGGCCGATTTAATTGATCTGGCCACTATACTTGACCTGGGTGTTTCACTTGATCTTGGCACTATTACTGACCTATATGTTTCAATTGATCTGGCGGCATATATTGAACTGGACGATTTAATTGTTCTGTGTGCTTTAATTGATCTGGACGTATTAATTGACCTGAGTGTTTCAATTGATCTGGACACATACAATGATCTGCACTTTTCAATTGATCTGGACAGTTTAATTGTTCTGTGCGCATTAATTGATATGTACGTATTAATTAATATGGGTGCATACATTGATCTGGACGTTTCCATTGATCTGGACGATGAAATTGATCTGGATGTATTAATTGATCTAGACGTTTCAATTGATCTGGGTACTACAATAGATCTAAGCGTTTCAATTGATCTGAAACCATAAATTGAACAGGATTTTTCATTTGATCTCTTGGTATATATTGACCCGGACTATATAATTGTTCTGTACGCATTAATTCATCTGGGCGTATTAATTGATCTGAGTGCAT
>JAUIMW010002628.1:0-10450 GCA_033557785.1 Enochrus cinctus | reverse complement strand
ATCCGTAAATAACTAATCGTGCAAACTTAAAAAACTGTGCTATAGTGTGTTTTTTTATAAAGTATTTCAGAATATTTTAAAAACAAAGAAAATTTGTTATTTACGCTTATTTTTTTATTTATTTATTTTTGTCAAGTCAAGTTTCATTATGAATTTTTATTATATTTCATGTAATTTATTATTATAATTTATGAGTACAAATTCTTTTCGTTGATTCTTTATTGGTATCTTCATCATATACGCCTCTTAGACCTAGACCTGTTCCCTGAAGGTCCATTTCAAAAAATATGTAAGAAAGTAAAGCTATTTATTCAGCCATAAACATTTCAGAGAAAATAACATCAAAATTATTTCCAATTTCAGTAGCAAAACAATAAAAGATCGGCTATTTCATGTAGCTTTAGAAGGTAAAACATTAACCTTGTGCAAGGGTATCCAATATTCTCTTAATGTTACGTATTTTTCCTTATTTTCTCGATATCGGTGAAACATAGTTTTTGCTTCCCTGCAGACGTCATCTTCAAACAAGCAGCAAAAGAAGATTAAGCAACTTTTAAGAAGAGATGATTTCTCGAAATTTATCACCAACAATACCTAGATCATAAAGATAGGAAATTAAACATAGTCGCGAGTCGAGTACTTGTCGAAACTTGATGGAAATACCAGGAGTAGTACAGTCATCGTAAGAGCTCGTCAGGAGGATGGAATTTTCACGAGGTGATTTAATTCGTTATATATTTTTTTATGTTAACATTTGTGTATTTTTTCCTTCCATTACTTATTCTTATTTCCCTATTTTATTTAACTTTCCGTTTGTATAGACGCTTTTGATAATTTATCCAAATACAATATTAAAATTTCGAACAATGATTTGACAAGGAACTCTACAATTATATAGATGAATTGATTAACAAAATTGAGCTTCGAATCTCTTAGTTGTATTTCTATGTTATCAATTTATTACTTGGGTATGTATATTTATTGGAAGGACATATATATCAAATAATCCATAGCAGCAAAAAATGGGACATAATTTTTTTAATATTTGCGTATGTTATTACGATGTATAATTACACACATAACCGCAGTTGCCTAGAGGATGCCCGTTAACAAAATAAATGGAGGCCCCTTTCACATTTGGAAAAAATATGTAAATTTGCAAAAAAATATTCTATCGAAAGAAAGGCTAAAAAATTTGCAAAATATTTTACTTTGTTGTTTTTCCTCAACCTTTGAACTTCATTTTTCACCTACATTCTTTGTAGATTTTTACTCTACAAAAATAAAAATAGGTTCTAGTGAGATTGAATTTTTATTATTTGTTTTTTATGCCAATTGAACATATGTTATAAGAAAAAGTAGAATTAAATATTTTTAGCATTTGTTAAATCATAAATACAATATTGGGTTTGGTGAAATTTAATTAACACTGCAAAAAAACTTTTTTAAAAATTGTGTTGATTTTGTTAACTTATCTTTATGTAGTTTTTGCGCTGATTTCAAAAATGACATTGGTTTTTTTTCTATCACGTAAAGTTGGTCTACAAAATGAGTATTTGGAAAAAGTGAAAAAAAACGGAAAATTTTTGATTTATTTTTATTATTTTAACATTAAGTAAAAGTAAAAGCGCTTTTTGGTACTTTTCGGCTGTGTTCTTGTGAATTTTCTCTTTTTAACATCCAATAGTAGTCTGCCATCATGTTGACATTCCATCGACCTTGGTATCTGCGCTCCATTTCTTTTATATCTTGATGGAAACATTCTCCATGTTCCTCACTTACAGCCCCAAGATTTTCTGGAAAGTAATCCAGATGTGAGTGACGGAAATAGATTTTTACACTCATTTTGCAGCCCAACAGATTGTAGTTTTGTAACTAGCTTCAGCAACCAAAGTTTTGTAGTTTGGGTGTTCTTTGTTTTCAAGAAAGCCTGTTACAAGTTTAAATGAATTCCAGGAATTTTTTTCTTCCCTTACCATTTTAGCTACAAAGATTTCATCTTTTAAAAGTTTTGTTATGTCAGGTTCAACAAAGACTCCCTCTTTCAGCTTTGCATCGGATAGACCAGGAAACTGTTCACAAAGATACTTGAAACACTCTCCTTCTTTTTGTAATGCTTTCACAAAGTGTTTTATTAACCCCAATTTGATATGAAATGGTGGAACTAAGATCTTTTTAGGATCCACTTAACTTTGTCTTTCAACATTTTTAACTCCAGGAACAACTGGCCACGTCTGCTTGACATAGTGTTGTTTCCTGTTACGGCTATCCCATTCACAGAGGAAACATTGAAACTTTGTATAACCACTTTGTTGACAACATGGAAATAACTTTCAAATCCCCACAAATGGTCCATTTATTGTCAGAGTAGCAGAGTTTATTAAGAAAAAACTCAAGTTTTTTTTTGTGTCCACAAGGCATAGAAGTGTATTGGTTACCATTGTGTAGAAGTGCAGCCTTCAAACTCCTTGATGAATCGATGAAAAGTCTCCGTTCCTCTGTTTCATACATTATGTTGAACATATCCATGATTCCAGGTACATTGTTGCAGAAAATGTCTTTCTTTAAATCTAGACCCTAATACTTCTGCTGAATCCTTTGGTAAGCCCAGATCTCGTACTAAATCGTTCAAGTCTGATTGAGAGAAAAATTCGGGGCCATTGGTACCTGGATCGTAGCTGTCATTATTATCGCTGCTACTATGTGACATGTAAAATATTGTCCAGAGTATCTGGAGGTGAAGGAATAGGCAAGTCAGGTTCATGAGGAACAGAGCGAATAGCCGGATGTATGTTGGTTGGGTATAAAATGTCCTTCCCGTTTTTTAAATTAAAACCTTGCACTGAACAAGAACAAAAATAAGTCATCACTGTGATCTCCAAATCATGGGTACACACACTATATGGGGAGCTCAAGATTTATCTTGGTCCCCTAATTTAATACAAAGTATACAAAATACGCCTTCTGAACAAAATTAGAAATGTTCCTTCTTGACAGTATAAGACCCACAAATATAACAGAAACAATTAGGAGACTTGACACATTCTCTTGTAGCCATTTCTTTTAAATACCATAGCACAAAACTGTTTGATATGTACACCACAAAGGCTGGCTCTACACTGAGTCACTGACTACAGTCGAGATCATTCCTAGGATTGAGGAGGGGGCAGACAGACTGAGACATGCCTTGCTGCAGTAGGAACTGTATTTTCCTAATTTAGATACGTTAATAATAATAAAAGCATATTTTTTTGCAAATAACATACATTGTTGATTATCCTGTCTACCATAAAAGCTCTATAATTAAAACTAAACTAACCACTTATATAGGCTATAATATTGAAAAACCCAACGCATACCGAACCTGAAAACCCCTGCATATGAGAAAATTTCAAGTGAAATTTGTGTCTTATCTAGGGGCGATGGATTTTTTTCACAATTTTTACGGTAATTGTAGACCTGTGTAATTGCTCTTTTTCCCGGAGCAGGACATTCAACACAAGAAAATGCGTGTAAAATTTTGGTGCGACATAACCACCAAAATAGACCAAAGTACAATTACCAATTTCTCCTTTCTTATGTTCTTCTCCAGCAATTTCATTTGAATTTGAAGATTTTAAATTATTTAGAGCAACACTACGAAATATTGTTCAGAAAAGTGCTTAAATTATTATTAAAGCCTCCTCTTCTTATGACAGAAAACAAATTCCAGGCAATCCTGGTTAAATTAGTACTTTTCTTTTGAAATGTTGAAAATCTGAGTTTACCTTTGGCCAAAACCTATTCTGAAGCATTTATTGTGACTTCTTTAAAATTTAGTACATTAAAAAGATCATTTATTAATTGAATAAAATCTGCTGAGATCGTAGGCGAAATAGGCGCGAAGAGCTCTCTTAATAATCGAAATCTTCGCAAAGATTGATGTTTGGGAGTTACAACGTAAAAATATAACGCCTGTGTGCTAAAATGTAAGCCCTTAGGAAAACCTCAAAGTAACAAGTTTAATGCAACCCACAAAAGGGCTTTTCAGAATCTGGGGAATTCCCAATAGGTAGCGTGAATCGACAATAGTTTAGCTGACTGAATCTTGATTGGCTGCTAAAAAACTGTCAACTAAGCAAGCAATAATTTGATTGGTTTCTTGGCAGTAGAGTTCTACGGATTTTGTTTCGGAAGGGTAGTTCGGGATAGTTAAGCAGGCAGTACGTCGGGGGCAGTGATGAAAGCAACAGTGCTCGGAAGGGTTGGACTAGTAAGTCATTACTATGGGGCTGTTTACTAAGGCAACTGTGCGGCGGCAGTTCTTTTGGGGTATAATATCTAAGTTGCGTGTAGAAAGTGATTGGCATTGAAGTTATTAGAGAAACTACAGTGACAGACCAGTCAAAAAGCTGACTTTATCCTAAGAAAGTTAAATGTAAGTCGTCTCCTAAATTTCTACTATAACATGTGGCATATCAGTTTACATTTGCAATTATGGTTGCGTTAAGTCATATTAGTATTTAATAATTCGAATGCTGAGTAACTAAGTAGAATAACACCGCGAATTAAATAGCATAGTTTAACGATATCCCATCACTATCACAGTAAATTGAAACACATCGCGATAAAAGTAACATCAATTATAAAAGTGCTTGACGCCATAATTGTGGCCCTTAAATTAATTTATTTTAAATAATATAAAATACAATATTAAATATTTAAGAATGATAATCCTTAACTGAAAGAAATGTAAATCTCCAAATCCGTGTCTAGCCTATATTTGTTCAAAATATTAAGCTGCAGAGATTAAATAAACGCTGTCTGACTATCAAATCTGTACTAGACAGTATGGCATTTGAATTCTTTTCGATGGGTTTTGGTTCCATCAACTATTCTAAATAGTTGACCTTTTGCAAGTGTTTGTTAATAATAATATCATATTCAGTGTATAGAAGCCAGGGCCAATAAGATTTCTATAATAGTAAGTACCACATTGCTTTATTCTAGTTATTCTGATCTTGTTCCCTCTGTAATTTGCTCATGCCATGGTGACTTACGGAATATCATCAGCCACAACGTAGAAAGTCCTGTGATAAGATATCACGAGCCATTTTGTAATACCCATGATACTATGACTAGGGAGATTTTAAATATTTGTAGCCCCCCCGGAGAATTAAAAAACAACTCAGAAGATGATTTTTTCCATTTTTGCCCCAAGTACCATGGTTATGATGAAAATAGACAAAAAAGACTTTTTTCTGTAACACGTGGATGTAAAACCGTAGAATTGATTCAGGAAGAAAATGCCAAATATAAATGGTGATTCCCTAGATCATTTGGTATTCGTCCGGTTACACGAAGGTGTTTATTGGCAATTGTAGATGAGAATAATAATGAAGACCTAGATTTGTGCACCAGTAAATTGTACATATGACCATAAACTGTATACATAATTTTTGCCGCATAAACTTTTTATAAAACAAAAAACATTCCATTTAATATCATTTCATAGCTAAAGAAGATGTAAGAATTACATGCAAAAATTTTATTTTTATATTATGTCCAATAAGGTTTAATTCAATTTTCAAGGCATCATCATCAGGCTAATCTCGTCAAATAATTGTGAAAAAAAAGTAGGAAGGAATTGCCAAATTGCTTGCGAGCCTAAATTGAAACGCACCATTACAGTTAGTATCTAATAATTACCTTTTGATATTAAGAAATTCCTTGTTTGTTGCATAACAGGTGTTGCTAGAATTACATCCAATAAACTATTTTCTTCCTGTTTTTCTTGGGGTGTGGAGTGTTCACTTTCTGTCACGTCCAACACATAATTATTGTACAATGGTATTATTTTGGATATAGTTGGAATATTATAAGCGTCTGGTTGAATATCTAATAATCTAAACGAAATTTTTACTTACAAGTACAATAAAAAAACTTAAATATACTTACGGTTTTGCTGCTTCGTCATTTGTGGATCTCGAAGATGTTTTTCCCTGGTAATTAATAGTGACGAATTTAGCAGCGTTATTGACGTCTTTCTTCAAGAGTGCTTCAGAAAATTCCTTCAACTCATTATCTTCAGCTTCGTCTTGAGAAGATAAAGGCGTGTAAGGAGCAACTGGCGGCTTAGTTGGTCCTACAGAAGGTTTTACAGTACTTACTGGAGAATCCCAACCGGGTGTATGTGAAGGTACTTTTAATACATCAGCGAGACTTATACCACCTGGTTGAGGTTTTACGTTTTGGGCACCGGTATTTACAACGGGGTTATTTCCAGTTTGTTGTGCAGGGTGCCTCACCCATGCTGGGGCGGAATTAGTATTTTGGTTAGTTACTGTATTTGAAGGTTGGCGACCTTTTTGTCCAAGTTGCGGCCACGGTGTTGTTGATGATTGTTGATTCGCCAATGCAGGGTTAACCCAGTCTCTTCCAGATGTTATGGTAGGGCGAGGATTACTGTTAATCTGAGAAGATTGTTGTGTTGAAGAAGGTTGAGGTCTTGGAGGGTTAGGATTTACCCAGTCCCTTCTCCCTCCTGGAGGCTGCTGTATCGATGAACTAGGACTAGGACGAGGATTACTATTAATCTGGGAAGATTGTTGTATTGGAGAAGGTTGAGGTCTTGGAGGGTTAGGATTTACCCAGTCCCTTCTCCCTCCTGAAGGTTGCTGTATAGATGCACTAGGGGCATTGTTATGTTTAGGTTGTGCTGTTGTTTCAGATCGTAGACTAGTAGGATTTGGATTCACCCAATCTCTTCTAGGTTGAGTTGGTTGATTATTTGGGCTTACGTTAGAAGTTGGTGCATTAGGAAGATTTGGTGATCGTGGCGGTTGTGGATTAGGATTTACCCAATCTCGTTTATTTTCAGATAATTGTTGGTTTTGACTAGACTGTGGTTCTCTCGTGGATGAAGAGGGCAGTTGTTGACTTGGTAAATTTGAGTTTACAAAATCTCTTCTAGAGCTTTTTGAGCCTAATTTTGGCCACGCTTCTTCATTAAGGCTGGCTGGTCGACTAGTGGAATATATTCTTTCAGCACCTTTTCAGAATAATAAACAATTTTCTAAATTGTTTAAACGCAACAATTTTAGTGGTAGTGAAATGATTTAATATCAGTAATGAGAAACAGTGAAAGAGAGACTAGTCCTGACCTGGAGAACTGGCAGAGTTATTTTCGAATTTTTATGTTGGCGACACTTACAGTTAATTATTATTGATATTAGTTTTGTTGTTTGTGAAATAAAATAATTCAACAGAAATAAGCTGGGTTAATGGAATCTTAAACTAAACGAGATAAATTGTAAAATGCTATTTTCACGAAATAAAGATACGGTTATTTTTACATGAGTTATGAAATTCTTCATTAAGAAAATTACGATTTTACTTACTGAATATATCTATTGCGATCAGTATTAAAACTAAAGCAACTCCAAAAATGTTGATATACGAAGACATTCTTATAAACTATGTTAAAATATAGATAACTGACACTTATAACCTTAAGAACGAGAGATTTCTTTTTAGAAGTTAGTATTGATAACATTGACAGACGTTAGACTGCTCGGAAAACAAATATTGATGGGTGTATTAGTAATTATTTAAAAACCAGAAGTCACGAAAACTTAATTTGTGCAAAATCTCGCTATTTTAATTAGTAATTATTAAGTATGACGTGTTATATATTTTTTATGTCGTTTATTTAAATGCATATGAATTCTTAAAGTAATTAAACTGCTTAAATAAGCGCCTAAAATTTATTTATAATGGAGTAATAAATAAATATCAACTTGAAGAGATGAAGTTGAAGGTATTTATTTGTTATATAATATGAATATAGAAACTAATGTTATATACTCCAACCAAGGCTTTGTCTAAGCCTTACTATTCGAAGATGGCAAACTTCCATCTATATAATTTTTCCAGTTATGTTGTCATTCTGAGCGTTTTGAGCGTTTGTCGATATTCGGAATGATCCATCGAAATTTCATTCAAGTGTTCTAGTTGAAGTCTAGCAAGCTTATCTACCTCATCACACTCGAGAATGGAGCAATGGCTGGGGATCCACAAAAGATGAACAACCCTTTGATAACGGAGTTTTCCTTATACCACCTATAACAGAAACACATGAAATGCTGTATTTTTTTATAGCAGTCAATACACTTTTGGAGTCTTCAACCATTCGGCAGCCCACCAGGAACTGATACATTCTTTTGTTTGCAGGATAGTCATTAGTGAGACCATCAAATCCTGGTACTGAAATCTTGCTTCTAAAGGGAAAGTCCAATTAATCCATTGTGAAGTAGTCGTTGTTCATGGATGTGTAAAGAAATTTCATATCAGATGTGGGACCAGAAGGGCAAAGAGGATCCAAAAATAAACAAACTTTCAAAGTTCGTAATGGAAGGTTTCATTATTTTCAATGAATTCTCTCTTAAAGATTCTTATTTTACGCCAAATTTTCCTGTAGAAAATATGTCTGTTAAGTGAGTCGTTCTTTATTTATCTATTAACTTTGTTCTTTACTGCTTTCTACTCCCCACACAATTCTAAACTATTTGAGCTCAAATATTCAAATGGTCATGAAGCCTTTTTTTGAGTCTTTTCTCGTTCTATTTCTATTCTTATCTACAATCACTTCCGAATGTTTTATCCAATACCTTAATACTGGTGACATGTTATTTGAATAACTAAGTCTAAATTTTTAGAGTTTAGTATGTTCAATTATTTGATATAGTAAAATTTAGAAAGAAAGAAAAGCCATTATAAAATAATAGACGACGTATTTCGCATGTCGCCCTTATGCTTGTGCGGAACTTGAAACTTGTTCCTATCCACGAATGATTTCTACCTCTCAAATCGACGAATTCATTGGACGTTCATTCCAACATTGCGCTCTATTCATATGTGTTAGCAGTTATTATACAGTGTGTTCTTCGAATGACAGGTTCTAATGACCCCTTCCCTCAAAAATGGATGATGTGTATTTAAATCTCCCATAAAATTGAGTGCATTACCAGTTATTCCATTTACATCCTTTAATTTCAATATCAAAATTGTTGTTAGGAGTATTATGGACCAACACGATGTCTAGTTGACTAGCATTAAAATTATTTGTAAATTTCTATTATTGCTATTAAATTTAGCTGAAAAACTATCCTAAAAAGAAAATGCAGCCTCCCATTTTCGCCAGGCGATCCAGTCTTACGACAATATTGTAACCATTGACATTTGTTTTGTTAGGTTTCTGACACAATTCGCAGCAGCCAAAAACATTTATACTATTGTTGTGTAAATAATTTTTAATCTCTTATGTCTTGGGCAAGAGACCCAATACCAAATTTGACATGTTGTTTATAAATTTATTTATAGCAACTCTTAAGGTACCATTCCTTTTAGTTTTAAATCTTGTGGTTCGTTGTTTTTTAAAATAATATTGATGATTGTTTTCCTTTAATAAGGCTAATACCATGTTGCAACCCAGAGACAATAAGTCTGAATAGAAGCTTGGAAGAGAGAGAATCCAGCCCTTTGAATCCTATCGAACCCTATCCCCCTTATAAAATTACTTGTTATAGTTAAGGGAGGAAAATTTTGGGACTTTTGATAGAGAGGAATTATTCAAAAAGACTCTTATTTTTTCCTTAGGTAAATTCTCTTTATTACTTCTAATTAGGTTTCTAGTCTTGAAAAAGCTAATATTATATTCACTATTTTTTTAATATTCATTTGTCTAATTTATGTCTCCTGATTTGACAGTGAAAACTGAAAGATCCCTCTAACAGCTATCCAATAAGCGTTTTAAAGATGAACAATTATCACATCTTTTTCTTGATTAACAAGTAACAGTTTACGCAAATAGCTGTTTCCTTAAATAAACAGGAAGAGAAACGTCGTATAAGTATACATGTTTTGGGGGTTCCTGAAAAAGTTTTGTTAACCCAAACAGTTGGAGCAAATCTAGAGTTTTATTTATCCAAAGTATTCTGAACACTTTTTAACCAAACCTTCAATCGAAATATATCCATATCATTAAAAATCTCTTATGATCTACAAATTCAATTGACAATCTTTTCTACCCATTTTTTATATTTTTAATACCCTGGATATAATATTTTAGTTCAAAATAGAAAATAATTATTTTTGATATGAAACACTGTAAAGACGTTTTCGGAATATTAGTAATGTTACGTTCGTGAGGTAGATAAAACAATTTAACTAAAATTTATATTTAAAAACTATTTACACGAATAACTATTTACAATTAATAAAATCAATGAAACACGACGCGATGAATATTTATAAGGGTGCGTTCCGACCTCACTTCGGCTAACTCTATGCGTCTGTTCAGCTGACTAACCGCCGCCTCGGTCCGCTGTGATGCCTTAAATAGTGGTGCAGGTTCTCGCAAATTCGAATTCTAGAATTTCTAGATTTTCGATTCGTTTCCATTGTGTTCTTC
>JAUIMW010002627.1:0-10452 GCA_033557785.1 Enochrus cinctus | reverse complement strand
ACGATTCCTCTCCTGATAGCTATCCTGGAGCACTTGTCGAGCCCGAAGTTCATTCCGATATCTCGGCTGTATACTTCTACAATGTTCATGAGCTCCTCAAGTTTTTCCTCTGTCTCGCCGTAGAGCTTCATGTCATCCACCTAGAGTAAGTGAGATAACCTCTTCTGGCGTTTCGTGTTCAACTTGAAGCCGCATCGCGTCCGGTTAAGGAGGATCGACATCGGATTCAAAGCCAGGCAAAATCAAATAGGTGACAGTGAATTTCGCTGAAAAATTCCCTTCTTTATGTTGATTTTTTCTACGTCCAGGCCGTTATTCAATAAGCTGGTCTTCCATGATGCCATGAGGCTTTGTAAGTCTTATCTTTGGGTCAATCTTGTAGATTTCCAGAACTTTAACGAGCCATTCATGGGGTACAGAATCGAAGGCCTTCCTTTCTGCTCAGCCTCCAATACATTGTTGTTTACGCAGTGGTTGTAGATCTTCTCGTTGATTAAAGCCGTGAAGAGCTTGTAGATTGTCGACAAGCATGTGATGGGTCTATAATTCCTAGGAAAGGCATATTAAATAAAATGCAGGGAGGGTTTATAAGATGGTGGGTGGAGATCCGTTTTATGTCTGGGGTCACATTAAGCAAGATATCAAAAGATATTAGGAAGATAACCGTTCCTCTTGCCTCTTGCTGGGTCAAACGAGACACTCGATGCCAGAACTGAGGGGGAGCAACTAGCAATCATCGCGTATGTTTGTGAGAACACCAAACACACAAACCTAATAGTTGATACAGTCCGTTCTCGCTTCGACATTGCCATCTACAAAGATTATAAATTTCTGCAACGATATTATATATCGACAGACTATATTATACGCTCATGTAAAACTCCTTCCTTTAACTAATAGATTCTGTGGAGACGACTAGACTCCTACTGGAAGATTCTTGAATTGTTGCTCAAAGTCTACACTGGTCCGTTACATGAGGGCGCTCTGATCCATCCTTACCAATAGAAAATAAATAAGTATAACAACAACAAATAAAAGGGAGATTACATTTCCACCAGGAAAATGTCAAGAGTGCTTGAGGATGTTGAACATTGAAGTTGAAAAAATTACCCTCTTAAATATTAACGTATAGTCCATAAGAAACAAGGTCGACCAATAAAAATTAGAGGACCTATTGCAGCATCTGAGTGAGGAATACAGTGGTAGAAGCATATGCATTGCCGGAGACATTAATGTGAATTATGTTGGTGCCTCAAGGGATGCGGCAGACTTACGAACCCTTATGGAAGCCTTCGAAATGGATATTGTTTTTTGGGAGAACTTAAGAGTTACAAATGCAACCTTTAACTGGAGATAATATCTCCTTGTGCAAGTCGGATTGTATTGAAGTTTCTAGTAAAGAAACTATAAATCTGCACATATCCGATCACTTGGCACAAATGGATCAGTTAATGGCGAGAAGGCAATTCTAACTGAAAAAAAAAGCATCACTCAGGAGAAAGCGGAATTGGTGAAACAGAGAATTGTTATGGTAGATCGGTCCAGCCTTGCGGAGCTGAATGCACGAGAAGCTTTTACGAATTTTCATCGTGCCTTGCTGGAGGTACTTAATGAGGTAATTCCAGAAAAGACAGGAAGGCCTAAAAGGTACAAGCATCCTGAAATATATAATCAAGAAATAGAGAGAATGCTGAATATTCTAACCCTAGATATAATAAAAACTGTAAATCGGGACGATTTATCCAGGAAAATCTACAAAACTTTAAACGGTCTCTACAACCACATGATAATGCAGGAGAGAAGAAAAGGAAAATTAAAAACAATACAGGAAGCTCCGGATAGACAAAAAGCAATATGGAAGATTATAAATAATCCCAAAAGGACGAGAAATTAAAACTGAGAGTACATTGAGCGCAAATGAAGTGAATGATTATGTCTGCAGAATTGGAGAAAAAACAGCAAGAAGCATTACAAGTACAAACGTCAACATGGGCGCGAGCGGATGTTCTGCCTGCCGGTAACCGAGGAAGAGGTTCTGAAAATTATACTCCATGAAACCGAAGAATACTGGAAACATTTACGATTTTTCAACACTTTTTTTAATGTTTTCAAGGAAGCACCACTATCTTCTCACACAAATTTGAAATAAATGCTTCCGCAAGGTTTACTTCCTCATATCAGTGTCTGTGGCTGTGGAAAAAATGGCAAACTTCATATATTGTACCAAAAAGGATAAAAAAAATAAAATCATACCATGACTTGTCACTTGTGATCTAAGAAAGTCTTCGAAACCGCATGGAGATCTCCTCAAAAAAATTGAAAGCTACGGAATGAGAGGAATACCAAACAACCTTCTTAAGTCGTCTTAAGGGTTGGAGATGAACAGCAGACTTATCTGATGCCTATACGTCGAGAGGCTGTGTGGAAGATTGTATATCTTATCCGAAGAATCAGAAATATATCAAATATAAAATGTGCAAAACTTGCATAATATAGCAATTTCCTCTCAATTGCCACGTATGGCATATTGCTGTGGGAAACCAACGCAGAGGCATGTAACGTCCTGTTACTCCAAAAACGTGCAATAAAAGCCACGTGTAACATCAGAAAACAAGTTAGTTGCAGTTACCGTGATGGATGTATTCATACTTACCTGTTTGGAAAACATCCATAAAAACAAAAACAATTTATCCATTAACTCCTCCAATCATGGGTATGAAACAAGACACAGAGAAGATCTGGTTATACCTCTGAATAGACTGAAAGTTACTCAACGGGATCTTGTGTACTAGGATATGAGATTCTATAATCGCTTGCCGAGAAAGATAACCACGCTGTCCACTCGAAAATTCAAGCAGGAAATAAGAAAGATGCTCATTGAAAGGCCCATGTATACTAAAAAAGAATTTATTCAAACAGAGTAGTAGAAATTGAGGTTGTGATACCCATAGCTGGTTTAAGACTGATCGTCCCGAGCAGTACTCCTACGATCCGCATAATGCTTACATGGACAGTGAAAATCCCAATTTCTGCTCCTAATAGCATGATATTTCCGAACGGTTCTTCGTATTGATAAAAGGACTAATTTGGCAACCTCCATGACTTTCCTCTGGCACTTGATGCATGGCGATATCTACAACTACATTCTGTATTATAGTATAAATAAAAATCCACATTCTTAGTGATGTTGTCCTGTTTCTTGTAATAATAACAAACGGTGACTTCCGAGCCCTTGAAAATTTCTTGTATCATACTTCTTACGGCTCTCCAATCCCCTTGGTCAGACCATGTTCTTCGACCAAATAGTTGGTTACCATTTCTGATGGTTAATACCCGGTTCAGCGGTGAAACTTGCTCTTGAAGATCCTGAACTTGTTCAAACCTCTTTTTAGGTACGTATTTACAGGAGTGCAGCTCTAGTAAAGGGGTGTTATTTTAGGATTAGAAACTCTTTAAGAAAACCGATGTATTTTACCTAAATGCACTGGTTTGTGGGAACATTCGATGTGGTCAAGCTTTAAGCATCGATAACTCAAAGGCATAACTTAAACAGTTTGTATTGTGACACAGATTTTTACTTTTATAGTAAAGAGGGTCGTAAATTTTAAAATGCTTGGATACTATTAGTTATTTTCAGAAGTTCTCAATAGGTTTTTTTTAACATTGTTTGTTAATTATTCTTCCAACTTCACTTCACTTCACGAATTCTTGACGATTGGCGAGTTGTCGTTTAAAGAACCTCGTACCGAAGGTCGGCACTTACTGCGTCCCAGTATTTGGATAGTCTTTCTACATCGCCCGCAAATTCTTGGATTCCTTTCGGTCTTCGCTTCCTACTGCTTAATCTTACCCTGTATACTGGACTCAAATGAGGGTCTCCAAACCGCACCTACAAGGCATTGACTAGACTTGTATAGTATAGAGAACCTTTGATTTTGTAAAGTACCAACGAAGCTTCACCCTGTAGCACCGAAGTCAAATTTACGAGTTTTTCATTCCATCCGTAATAACCAGCAATCTTTTCGAGTTGTTGGTTGTAGACGAGCCAGGGAGTTTTTCCGTCATAAGTAGGCAATTTCGTGGTATACTGTCGAGAAGCTACTTCATTTCCCGGAATAATCACTTTTCTTTGCTTCGAACTTGATTCTATCATGCCGGTTAGCTCGTTACGTTGAGCTTCCATTTCTTCTTCCACACTATAGATTTTATCTTTTACATTGTAGATTTTATATTCCACATTGCATAATTTATCTTCTACATTGCTGATTTTATCTTCAAGTTCTACTTTCACTTCTTCGAGTAGTCCCCGAAGTTCAGTCTTAATATATGTTCCAAAAGTTTGTTTCTCAGCAGCCCGAAGTCATCATTTTGTTTGTCCATTTTACCACTAGTAGTCCACTAATTTGTTTCTTCATTTTATCACTTAATTCACTATTTTGTTTGTTTATTTTACCACTTATTTCGTTTTATTTGTCCATTTTATTACATAATTGTTAAAACATAGCCGTTAAAGTTTGCATAATGTCTTCGCCGGTGGCCGCTGGAGTTGCCGGTTTTTTGGGACCCATCTTACTAATCCTATTAAACACTGTTTACTAACCCCACACCTAATGCCACGTGTTTGTTTACTTAATTTATAAACACAAACAAATTTTCAACATTAATATAAATGTGTGCTTAACTTACCGATGTGATTTTATCAGTTATTAGCATGAGACAGTGTGCTGTGACCAATAAATCTTAGTTAAATATTTCTTCTTTTACTGTAGATCTAATGATACTTAAAATTATTTTTTAATTTAACATGCACCTCATCTACTACTGATAAGATGCTATGTTCTGATCGGTTAGTATAACAGAACTTTTAATTTATCTATGGGATCTAAGGAAAATTAAAAATGTGTGCCTATTCTCCAAAATTAAAAACGGTTTACGTGGTCATTTGTTCCAGTTACCAAAAAAAGTAGTCAACGATACTTTGAAAAACAACAAATTTAAAAAAAAATAAATAAAAAATATGCAAAAGTTAAAAAACCACTTTAACTATTCCACACCAAAACTCCTGAAACGTGTACTATTTTACTACTGCCTATGTAGAATATATCTAGAATATAGCCCGTTGCTAAGATAACTTAATAACTCAAAATGGGAATCGCTACAGTATATAAACAATGGATAACGCTATTGGTGAATGCTGGCTTATGATTGAGGTCTCCTTTCAATCAAGTGTTTTATGGTTTCTACAATTTTTTGGTAAAAAATATGAGTTGCAATGAGACCCTTTAACACCGACTAAGCTCTAGTAATTCGTAAAGCCAACACGAACGATCCATCGTACGTTTCTCGTTTTATTCGTTGGGGGATTTTGTATTTGATAATATTAAAGTCAAGAACATCGTTGGGGCAGTGAAGTATTGAAATAATGGGAAGGACCATTCCAAGACATAGGTATAGATGTCATAGTTGATGGTGGCTTAAATATAAATATTTATTGTTAAATAATAAAAACACCTCTTATACGCCGCGCTAATTGAATGTCTTTAGGCATAATGGTGACACGTTTTGCATGTAAACAGCATAAATTTACATCTTCAAACAATTGCGTGAGGTATGCTTCAGTTGCTTCTTGCAAAGCACTCAGTGCTCCACACTGAAAATTAGGTTTAAGAGGAAATTCCTGACTTAATTCCCGAACAAATCTTTGAAAGGGCAACCTTTTAATTAATAGTTCAGTTGATCTTTGGTAGCGGCGAATTTCTTTCAAGGCTAATTCTCCGGGCATTCGACGAACTCCTTTTTCTGTTTTTAAACAAAACGCTGTTTCCTTATAATCGTGTTTTTTGTTTTTGCGAAGTCGTGAATGGTGTTTTAATGTGGAGTATTCGGATTTGGTTTTTCTTTTTGAAAAGGAACTTGTAGATTTTCTGGCAGTTTGATTTCTTCCAGTTTGTGCTAAAATTAAAAAGTAATGAAGACTTACCAATTAACATTAATAAAGACTTACAAGTACTTTTATTGAATATCGATGGTTTGAATTTAATGTTTACAGAACTAGTCTTTAGTTTTGTTTTAAATACACCACCAGTTGACTTTCTAGCAGTTGGTTGATGTTTATTGGCTAAAAAATAATATTAACGGAGTGAACTTCTTATAATACCAGTTCCACAAGAGGCGAAGTAGATTGTATTATTTTTCTTTAATTATTCTCTTTTTTAATGTGACAAGATTTAAAGAGTCTCGAACGCAGACGGGCTATCGTTCAGAACGGATAACAAGGCAATGAGATAAAGATAACTAATATTTGTTGCAGTATTTATAATAAAAAATAGTGTAGTACTAGAAATTATTTTAATCGTTTTTTTGATTTGTATAACACACTTGATATTCGTTTATAATCGTAAAAATGTTCTCCTATTAGTGTTGTATTTAGCTATGAAACGCACTTTTGCATTTTGGTGAGCGTTAGTTTAAAATAGAAGGGTACAGTAAATTTGACAAGGAATAATAGAAACGATGAATTTAGCCAAAGAAAACAATTTGTTAATTTTTTTCTTGTATAGATATAAATGTTTCTCTACTTTATGAAGATCTTCGATCGAAAAGTTTAATTATTTAGCAAACAGTTTGCATTGAAGTAGCTTTTTACTTAATTTTGTTATGTAACGAAAAAATACTTACCAGAATTTTTACTGGGAGAAGACGACAATTTTATTATAGGTTTAGTACATCTTGCACGTTTCGAAGATAAACAGTCAGATGTGCTAGAATTTTCAACTTGTACCCTTTGATATACGCCACCAGTTGACTTTCTAGCTGTAGGTGTACGTTTAAAAATACCTGAAATATCAAGAAAAAAAATTTTTGAATAAAAAATCATTTCCATTAGATTAAAAAAAATTAAAAATCTGTCGAGTGCTCGATTTGACGTTATTTGGATACGAAGATGCAATACGTGTGGCTGTGTGACTTTAAAATTATATTATGCCGAGCAGTTTGATAGTTATTATGTTAAGTTAAAAGTTGAACAGCATTCAAAAATATATATGGCACATATTTCAGAACATTTAACGTGTGAGACAATGGACTAAAATGCATGACTGTTCTAGAATATAGGGAGCGAGTGGTCAACCAACCTAATTTTTTAATCTATTTTTAAAAATGTTAATATAAAAAATAAAAAATCATTGATAAAAATCAAATAAAATATAAACTTTGAATATGTGCAATAGTATAATTTTAATCAAATATTCTTTAACCTTACTTAAAATACTAATGAAAAATATACCTTTTCGCTCCATTTATAATTTCGCAATTAGTATATAGCAACGAAAGTCAATCGATGTCTTTTATATTTAACAAAAATATGAATACTCATGACAATTTCTTTGGTATCTTTCCAGGGTCGAACTGAACTTTTTGGAAAAATCAATTGAAAATCATACTTCGATTTTTGTGTATATTGCTATAAATAAAAATATAAAATTATTGTGACCTCATTGCAATTTATAATTTTTGATACCATTAGTTCATGATAATAATACCCACAATATTAAAAAAAAATAAATAAAAAAGTTTTGTAGCATGAAAATAAATTAAATGATCCACTAGAAATAATCAAAAAAATCTCATTTCATAATTAAAATCAATATATAATTCAATTATGCTAGATCTTAATCACATCACTCATTGCAACTTAATACTCTTAATTAATCCATTCAATCCAGAAATCTGAGGGAGATTTTATAATTATCTATCAAATACTCTTAATTGCTATAATTATTTTATTAGAGAAAAATAATAAATTATAAAGTCAACCTTTTGTAATTAGTCTATATTTAATTAATAAATTTTAATTTGAACTGAATAACATTAAAATTTTCACTCACAAGAAGTTTTGCATAGTCGAAATAGAAAGAATCTTATTATGTAGCTGTAAAAAAGTGATACAGTTGAAAAAGCAGCAGTAACAAGAAGCAGCCCCTATGAAAGTGTACACGATCAGTCTTGAAGCTGATCAAAAAGATATATGAAAAAGAGATAATCCCATTGCAGCCCACTAATTTTTTTTTTTTTTGTAAAAGTGTCAAAAAATTAACATTATCAGTTTACAACAAAATTTTTAGTAACTACAAAAATTTACTGTAAGTAGAAAATTATTGCCAATTACAACTTTGTATTTAAATTATGCTTGTGCCAATAAATTATGAGGATCTTTATTACTGGATCGACAATTATCCTCTTAGCAGGACCAAAACGAATATAAGTCGAGATTTTTCGGATGCTTGTATGTATATAGAGATTGAACAGAATACATTTTAATTTCTATTATTATAGTTCCTTTGGCAGAAATTCTGAAGCAGCATTTTCCTAGTTTGGTAGATCTTACTGCTTATTCACCAGGAAGTTCATACTTACAAAGAATAAATAACTGGAAAACACTGGAAGAAAAAGTGTTGAAAAAAATTAATATAGCAATATCTTCAGACGAGAAAGAGCAATTGGCAAAACCCATACCTGGAGTTATAGACAAAATTTTATGGGAAATTAAAAGTGCTCTTGAAAATATGAATCCTGCTAATTTAAAGGAATATAACAAATTAAAAGGTATACTTTTTCCGTCTAAGTAAACATTATTTAATAATTTAATTTTCAGATTATAAAAAGGAAAGTATCCCCACATATCTAAACCTTAAAATACAGAATGATCTATTGGATAATGACAAAATTTTGAATTCTTTGAAAAGCAAGGTATATTATATACGATCCTCAATGCTATTTTTAATTTTTTAGATTTTTTTCTTCATATACATTTATTCTTTATTTTCACATACAAAAATTAAGTCAGTTGCCCTCTTAGTATTCTATATTTTCTTCAGGAATTTTGTTTAGATATTATTTTCTGTTTCTGGAAGTAAAATATTATAATTCATTATAATCCCTATAAAATTACTTCATCAGATTAAATTTTAATAAATGAAGTTATTTTTTCAGATACGTCATATAGAACAAAGCATTGAGATGAGAAAAAAGTACTCATACATTTATAAATAATAAACTTGCATGCCATATGTATAAATAAATAAATATGCGAAACAACCTTTATTTGCGTTTGTTTAAAATTTAAAAATTAAATGCAATCGAAATATGACTAATGCATTTTCATACAATAATTCTGACTAGCGCTTGAGTTAAATGATTTTTTTTTAGAATTAGATTTAAATGTTTATAAATATTGATTTGGTGATACTGTTGACTTAACTCCTGAATAGAGGTTTGCAGGGTTTTTGACTATTAGCACCATTTAGTATTCGTATAACTTTCTTCTGTTGTTTGAAGATGGTCTGTAAACTTGGGGAACTTCCCCAATCATAAAATAATATTTTTTAGGAATTAATAAGGAAATCCACTTAGAAGAAAATTTAATTAAAAAATATTTTTATCACTAAATTAAGGAAAGCAAAAGATTTCAACTTTGAGATAAAATAACAAAATTGTATATTTGAGTTTCTAATGATATTAGAATAAATTTTTCTTTTGGCATTTAAATTTTTTTCTAAATTAAATGGTACTTCACTCGTAACAAAAATTAATATTTTCTTATTTTAGAGCACCCTGCATATAATTTTGACATTTTGAGTATGTCTAAAGACTTTTCAAATGAAGCAGAACTTTTTATAAAAAATGACCTTTTCTTGAAAAATAAAAAAGTTCATTAGTATAGTTAGGTACTACCGTGGACTCACTGTATTCATTAAAAATTAAATGTGTTTATAAATGTTAACATAATTCAAATATGGATTTCATCAAAGTTGGATAAAAATTTAAAAACTAAAGCGTTAAGAAGACCGTGTTTCTCATTGATTAAATTGGACTTACTTCATTTGAATCTCCCATGCTTCCATATTATCATTAAGAAAAATCGTTTTTGATTGATTACTTACAGATTGTTTACATATTTTTTATAACTTTTTGGGGGCATTGGATTGTACTATTTTCTGAATTTATTATAAATTATATTTATTTTTCATTTACTGCTTATGCTTATTTAATTACATCTACAACAGAATATATGTTTCGTTTACGTCTTTCAACGATTGATTTTTTCCCACGTTTATCAAAAGTACATTTATGAATGTCATTATCCTTGAAGTTTATTTTATATACTACACTAAATCACTCAT
Source organism: Enochrus cinctus (assembly GCA_033557785.1). Lineage (NCBI taxonomy): Eukaryota > Metazoa > Arthropoda > Insecta > Coleoptera > Hydrophilidae > Enochrus > Enochrus cinctus. The sequence goes on along the minus strand of JAUIMW010002627.1, from coordinate 271 downwards.
TTCTTAAAAATATTGCAGCACTTTTTTTTAAATACAGTAAATTTAATTGGCGAGTGTGTACTACAAAGGATGCTCAAATAATTTATCTGACATTGTTTTGAGTTATCTATGTTTATTTCCCTACATTTTTTTTTTAATTTTACATAAATTTAAATTCAATTGTAAAATATTGGGTTGTTCAGAAAGTAATTTCGTTTTTTTTGGTGAAAATGAAACACGATTTTTTATAGTGTATAAACATTTTATTAAATGATATATTCTCCATTTTGGT
>JAUIMW010002626.1:0-10454 GCA_033557785.1 Enochrus cinctus | reverse complement strand
GCAAAAGAAAATCTAAATTCTCCACTGTAATTGTTAATAAAAATGCATGAAGACCGTTTCGCAGCGAGATGAACCATATAGATTTTCTCCGTACATAAGATAGATACAGTTTCAGCATTCATTAGTTGCGGTGCCGCCTGCGTCGCATCAGATCAGGTCAAACTGGGAGTGTGTGCGTCGTTGTTTGGTAAGGACCGTCGGGTTCGTATCGCGACGGTGCCTTGTCCCTTTACGGGGATAAGAGAGTCACCTACATCGTCCACCTTGTCAATATCCCCACCCCTTATAACCCCGCCTCCAGTGCGCACGCTGTGTAATCCCCACTATTCGTTTTGTTCCAGCTCTCGACAAGTTGGGAACACGACATCTCTTCAGCAACAGTGCTCCTGAACCTGTTCAACCTAACGCGGCGTTTGACATCGCCAGTTTGATACTTTACGGATGCCAGGCATTGCCCATTCGTTTAAAGATACTGTTAGATAGACTGTTCTCAGTGCTGCAAAAAGAACAAGTGCTTCAAGTGTTGCATGGATTCGGGTGGAACCCGGAGGACTACGCTAGAGGATATATACTGCAGGTGAGTGTTGCTAAAAAGTTTTAATCAAAGTTTTTCCGCGCGTGATTTCAAGTGTCATTTTGCTATTGTGGTTGACAAATTTTTATTGGCCAACTCAAAAAATATGCCTTGTTAGTTGTATAGTGTTGATCAAGTTTAGTGGTTCCGGAGGAAAAGTGCGCAGCTTTTGTTCTCTTGTGTCATCGAAGATTGAGATGAGCAGTGAGCGTCGGCATCATCACCAAGTGTCCGGTTGCTTTATGGTGTTGTGCGTGATTTCCGAAGCGTCGCCTTAAATAATTTTTTGTGTTTTCCTTATTTTCAAATCATAATAATCGATGATGCCTACGGAAACATCAGTGATGTTAAGCTTCTTGCATAAATGCTTGTTGTACTCTTGATTCCCAAACAAAAAATAAACACAGGAGTATTATCTTAGAAGTTTTCCAAAAGCGGAGAGCCTTTTACAAAAATTCAAAAATAAAAAGCAAGGTTTTTGTAATTGCGTTCGTTTAAATCACCCGCGTAAAGCTCTCATGATTTCAAAAGCTCCGTGGACTCAAAAGCTCAAAAAAGGACGTGCAACGTCAAACAGACTATCGACGGCCGATTAATCTCCCCGTAAACTACCGACATCTAACATTTAATTTTGTAAGTAAACAAACCTACCCTTTTCGATTGCATAATTAAGTTTATTGTCGACTTGCTTGGAATAACAATCAATTTGATAATTAAACGTACGTTATTTTATTTCCAAAAACAATGAAACCCAACCAAATCATTTTTGGATCATGGTTACAAAATCCTGTCAATAAAAAGTTAAAAATACAAAATGCAAAAATTAAGTTATGTCATATAAATTACGTATAATTTATTGAAATTTATTCAGACTCAATTAATTATATTTAATCAAAATATAAGCAAAATGTTTTGTTTAATGCAACGCTCCTAATATATTAATTAATAATAATCAAAGCAACAATAAGTGAAGTTGCTTAAGTTACATAAGTAAATGCGGGGCTTTTTTATATTTTTCGTCCAAAACTCTCTAAAGTACCTTTTTTTCCACTCGAACTCAAGATTCTCCGCTGCTCGGTGTCATCCGACGGACGCGCGTGTTCATCAAAGCAAACCTCAAAACCTAGCGGCACAATACTGGAAAGCTGCTAAGCTCTCAGTGTTTTTTAAACACAACGTGCAATTGACAAATATTTAGAGGCGCGATAATTAACCCTGAATAAATAGCGATTATTTTTAGACGTCGAAAAAGCTCAAGCAAACCGGAATGTAAACAGTGACACCTTTTTAGCTGGTTCCGAAAAAAACTCTGTTTAATTTTACAGGAATAACAAGCTCGACCTGAGAGGCTGCTCTTTTCCTTAATTGCTCTAATGCAAATCTTCAAGAAATTCTGCTTACTCCCACAATTAAGGTAGTTGAGTGTATAACAACCCTTTTCGGACTTCCAAACAAAAAATTCGTTTCAATTCCTCTTGGTGCTTTTTTGCTTGTTGTTTTTAAATCCTAACACTTTTTTCCGTTTGTTAAATAGCAGTACCCTAGGCGTCCCACGCTGAAAATAATGATTTATTTAGGAATGTTGAAATTATAAGGGCGATGAAAAATTGAAAAAAGCCATCGCTCCAAATTTTGGACATTTCAGAGTACCAACCCAATTTATGTATTGTAATATTTTTTTGAAGTACAACCGACTCCAAGAGGAATCAAGCAACCGTAATCCAAGCAGAGAATGAATTTATGCAGCACGTTAAAATCTTTCATCCAAGAACTTTTACAAAACATTATTAAAGTTTTCTCGATCTTCACGAAGCAAAAAAAATTGTTAATTCACTAATAAGTTTCTCCGTCTGCCTTGCGGTACCACTAATGGAAACGCTTCTTCTTGGTTAGCGGAGGCAATAACCATTTTAAAAAGTATTATTTCAAAATTTCTAATACAAAGAGAAGTGGCTATCAACGGAACACATCTTGCATAAATTAGTGCAATAACCAAGAAATGTATTAAGACAACTCATGGTTCGATGAGTACTGCATATATTGCTTCAAATTAGATAACAATCTCACCGTGTCGAAGTAATAATATGATAATTGGGATTGTTGTGCTCTATACTCGATAAAATTTCTAAATGGTCTACCGCGTACGGATTTTCTGAGACAAGAAGGAAAAGTTGTTTTTCTATTTAATTCATAATATTGAGCAACTTGAGCACTTTTCGAGACACATAGAGAATTAAAAATTGAGTAGCTTCTTTCAATAAGCGAATCGACGAAACAAATGCACAAAAATGAAAGTATCTCTAAACTCAGCGCTTCGCTCATCGTAACCATGGAAATTGCACAAGCAATTCCTAAAAGTTTTAAGTATAAATTTACCCGAGTACCGTGCAAGATGTAAATCAGTCCGCACATGTAAACGTGGTCGTATTATTCCAAAACATCTCTTCAATAAACCAATAAATTAGTTAAGGTGTTACAAACAAATTACATCGAAAATTGTTTAGGTACACGCAGCACGTCGGCGACTTCTCCGATCAATTTCGAACACAAAAAGCATTAGAGAATGGAGACGGCGACGTTAGACTATTTGTTTGTCGATATTTTCGATGGTACTTTCGTCAGACCGTACGGTATATAAACTTGTGGTTTTTTGCTTATCATGCCGGTAAATTAACCTGACAATTCGTCCTGTCCTTTGATGTGTCTTTCTAGGTACATTGTTCGTTAAGTTTTTTTATAATATGTTACGCGTCATGTATTGACAAGCTAGTTTCTAACTTTGGAACTTCTAATCTTATTTATTAGCCGTTATTGGACAGTGAATTACGAATATGATGGAGCAAATTCCACATAAAATTTAGATGGTTCGTTGCTGTTTATGAACGTCAGTATCTTTTTCTTTCAACCTATATATTTACAATTCTCGCTATGCCAGAAGTCTTCAAATGCTGTCCAAAGTTTAAATTTATGTTTATTTTGTGTCATTTGCCAGAAATTTATCCGTTAAACCTAATTTTGCTCATTAAAAAGTGAATTGTTTGCTCTATAACCCACTTTACGTTTTTAACTCGTTTAACGGCGCGAACCCAGTGCCAAATGATTCACTTTACATTTGAAGAGCGCTTTCTTTCTTACCATAAAACTGAACATGTGATGTTAAAAACAAAAATTTCATCGAACTAACATATTGAGTATTGAAAACGAACAGACGATAATTGAAGCTCTTCTTGTAAACGATAGTTTAAAAATTTTTGCCTCAGGGGCTTCAAAAGGTTACCTCGTGCATTTCTTCAAGCGAAAACCATTTGGGCGATATTCAAATCGATAATTGAACCGAATTCGAATCCTATTATTTCAATTCCACACTAATTCAAATTCTGGTATTAATTCAAATCCTAATGTGAATGTCACTATTCAAACCGAACCCCACATTTATATTTGGAAAGAAACGCCTCTTCTCGCACAAAGTGGTTAGTATTTGATCTTCCCAACCAGCCGTTTGAGGCAATAATTGTGCGTCAGGTTACCTTAGTAGCCCCCATATGAAAACGGTCGGGTATAATTTGAAATGCGGAATATTAAACCACAATTTGCAATACGAAATGCGCCGGCGTGGTGTGTCATTAAAACCGAGTCTCCGTTTAGCAAATTGTGTACAATTGTTTAATAAGGGTATATCGTCGTGTAAATCACTTCCAATTAAAACCGTTCGAGAGCGGTTATTTGAAAAAATTATACCTACCTTAAAATTATTGCGTCTCGTAAAAATGATATGCAAAATGCTATATAATTTTAGTGTCTGTGATTCGGAATACATATCGTAGCACGAAATTGCCTAGTCTAATGTTTTAAATATTAATAAGATCCAAATATACCATTTCGTGTCGGTGAGTGTATTCTTTACCCGACCTTATGCATATTGGGACCATGCAGCGGACTTCGGGGCTGCACCACAACTTGTCAGAATAAATTATATATGTAAACTCCTTTCCAGATACAGTTTCAATAAAAGTTCATGCTAATGAAAAATTACACGCACATTTCTAATTATAATCGCTAAATATTCACTCCGTCGATTCTTGCTGAGACTAATTAAAAAATTTAATTCATTGTTTACACGTAATTAAACAAGGTTACCCTTTTATAGCCCTGCTACTTCTTTTTACCTGGCTTCACGCGCGCAAAATTTCACTTGCACGTAGGCGAAGCTGGACGCGAACCGACCCGGAATAATCATCACACCACACCGCTTGCTTGACAATCACATTACTTTGATAAACTTTCTATACTCCATACTCTCGAAATTTAAGTTTTTAAGTTTACAACTAAAAGATCAACCTAGCCACATCGGTAGCATCGCTGCTCGCTGAACCGTTGCGGCCAAACCGACATATGTAGATTCAATTACTACAACCGCAAGGAATTGAAAAGTGCTTAAATCTAGGCACTGACGATTTTCGACGTCAAAAAATGAACTGAAACGCTATTTAAGAAATTTCTGTACACTCCCAGCGTAACGGTTCGTATATAATTAGGAATAAAATCAAAGCACTCGGCGACATCTATGCTCGCCTCGTGTTATCGTCGAGCATCAATAAATTAGACGATACTGGAACGTTTGTTTATAAATTCCCGCTGTGACCGACAGTTCACAGACATCCTTTCCCTAAACACCTCCGTGTATATTTTTACGCGACTTTCTTTTGAAAACTTGCCCGTGTTTGTTTTCAAATTGGCCATTCTATGCATCGCTTCGACCAGAATTATCATTCTAAATCGAGCTTCTCCGGCCGACCTCCAAACAAATTATAATTATTACCTTCAGAAAGCTGCGCTCTATCCCGGACTTGAAATTTACCAATATTCAAAACACACACCTACACCCAATTCCATATGTCAACGTAAAACTAATATGTTTTTAAATTCTTCCAGGAATCACACGGCAGCACTCTGGACCGATGGAGCATCTGCAGTCCTGAAGAAGAGCCTCTCGTTCTTCAACAATTCCTCAGGTTCGGAGAAACGCGCGCCATAACGCAACAACTGCTTTTAGCTCAACAGGCGCTTCAGGAACCAATTCTGGAGCGCCTAGAAAGGCGACACTCGCCCAACTCCAGGCGGGCTATGTCACCTAACCGACGCCCGTCGCCACCGATTCTACCATCCGCCTTCCATCCGTCTCACATCTCCGCCATGTCACCTCACCAAAAACACCCGCTCAGCTTCCTCAAGATGTCACCATCCAACGGCCCCACACCAACCTCATCCCCTCCAACCAGCGCCCTCAGCGTCTCCCCCCTCAACCGCCTCCAAAACATGCAACCCTTCGACTTCCGAAAACTCAACTCAAACCTCGCCAGCTTCCCAACCACCCCAAACCCAGAACTTTCCTCCAGAAGAAGAGGCTCCGAAACCGAAACTCCCGTCGGTCTCAACCTCACGATGAATTCCACCCTCCCCACCTGCCTACCACCACCTCCACCTCCCCCAGTGGCCTCCCGCAACCACGTAGCCATGGCCGCCGCCAACTCCCTCGCCGCCGCAAGTCTTGTCGCCTCCTCCTTCCCCGGTCTCGTCCACAACCGACTATCAACCGGAACCAAATCACCCTCCAACGTAGACTTCCTCAGCGGCGGCACCTCTTCCGAATTTCACTCCGAAGAAGACGACGACGCCGACGAAAACTCCCACAGCGCCCTCAACCTCAGCAGGGACAAAGACCCCCTCAAAACCCCCAGGCAACCACGACCTCTACCCGGCAGAAAAACCTCAACACCAACCAAGCGACACTGGGGCTCGCCAGGCCTACCCCTCAACCTAGGCACGCAATTCATCAACCCCGCCACGGGCAAGAAACGCGTCCAATGCAACGTCTGCCTCAAAACCTTCTGCGATAAGGGCGCCCTCAAAATCCACTTCTCCGCCGTTCACCTTCGCGAAATGCACAAATGTACAGTGGAAGGTTGCAACATGATGTTTAGCTCCAGGCGGTCCAGAAACAGGCACAGCGCCAACCCAAACCCCAAACTCCACTCTCCTCATTTAAGAAGAAAAATTTCACCACACGACGGAAGAAGTTCTCAAGCTCACCCCATTCTAATACCACCACAAGCGGGGCTAAGCATCCCTGCAGCCGCGGCAGCCGCCGCTTTAAACCCGCTCAATCCTTTCGGACCCTTCCCGTTGTTGACGCCTCCGCCAGACATGAGACATCACTCCGCGTTGGCATCCATGGATTTCAAACAAAGCCTCGACTTGAGCATGCAGCGCTGTGAAGAAAAGAACAACTCGGCCTCTTCAGATTATGGCGCCGCTTCCGTCACATCAGGCCAACACGACGAAGAAGACGACGACGACGACGATGGCATTGTGGTAGTTGGAGGCGACGAAGAAGAAGAAAAAGTCGATAGTACAAATGGCGTATCAGATCAACCAGAAGATTTTAGTATGCCTGCTAAACGACCCAAGATGTCCATTTCTGACGTAGATGAAGATTTGGGCAGCAATGTAGATAGCAACGAAGATTCCTTAAGTGTTGTAGATATTCATAGTTTAAAAGACGAATCTAGTTTACCTACTAACAAAAGAAAAAGGAAAAGTCAAAATCCTACTAAATGTTCCATACCTCAAACGATGGAAGAGCAAGTTAGTGATGGAGATTTTTCGAACGATGTCTTCCCTGATCATATATCTATTAAAAAAGAAAATATCAAACAAGAAAGCGCTAACGGGAGGAATAGCGACAGGTACGATCGGGTGCCGAGCCCTCAGTGCGATTCTCCCCTTAACTTAGGAAAAAATTCTCCTGATGTTAACGCTAACGACCAGGAGAAAAATAGTATAAGTTCCGAGATAAAAACGAGCTTAGCTCCATTGTTCATGTTAGACAAGTTAAAAAAAGAAAAGACTGTGCAAGAAAGTGAGAATACCGAAGAACCAGAAGAAAGAGAAAGACCGGCCAGTTCGGTGGAAAGCAACAAAAGCGACGAGTCTTTTGATTCGTCGAATGCTTTGAGACACTTAGAAAGTCTTTCTCACGGGCATTTGGGAGATTTGGTAACGAGAGGGTTGCACTTAGGGCTGGGAGGACAAGGCCCCCAATTTCCACCGTTGGGTTTTTTAATGGGTGGTGGGCCGCCGAGTCCGGCCCGATCCCAAGCTTCTTCGCAGGGCAGCTCGAACGGTCCGGACTCGCCGGACGAGAACAGTCAGAATCAATTATTCGGACACTTCGACAATGGGCAATTCATCAGTACAATGGACGTTCCTATAGATAAAGATAATCCGAGGAGGTGCACGGCTTGCGGAAAGATTTTCCAGAATCATTTTGGGGTGAAGACGCACTATCAAAATGTTCATTTGAAGTTGATGCACAAGTGTAATGTGGATGGGTGTAATGCAGCGTTTCCTTCGAAGAGGAGTAGAGATAGGCATAGTGCTAATTTGAATTTGCACAGGAAGTTGTTGAGTACGTCTTCGGATAAGACGGCGGCGAGCTTGTTTTTGGAGAAGGGCCCGTTTGCGAGTATAGCGGCGAATCCGGCGTTGCACGGGGACTTTTTGGCGAGACTTTACGCGGAAGAGGCGTTTAAGAATCACCATTTGCCTCCGCATCCAGGTTTGGACCAGCTGATGATGAACGGAGAAAGGATTCCTCCTCCTCCTTTGCTGCTGCCTCCGCTGCCGGGGTTGCCGTTCCATTTGGCAAATTTTAACCATTTCGCTCAAACAAACGGGTCTTCGTTTTCGACTAGAAGAGAACGGTCCGGATCTACCTCGCCTGGTTCGACGTCGCCTCCTCCGAAGGATTCTTCGTCTCCGGGACCGACGACTTATGTACACTGTGTTGAAGAAGATATGCCTACTGCGGATAAGGATGGTAAGCTTCCTTGTCGTTTGTGTAAGACGGCGTTTTCGTCGCCTTCGGAACTAAAAGAACACTGTGAAAGGAATCACATAAGCGAAATGTATAAGTGCACTGTTTTGGGTTGTCCTAAAGTGTTTATATCAAGGACGAAGAGGAATCTTCACGCTGACAAGGATAGCTTGCATCCTCAGTCGACGAGGAAAGTGATAAACGAAATTAATAATTCGTGACCCTCGAAGAACCCGCTAGGATTATTCAGAGCGGTACCTTCGTGGTGGTGATCTTAATACTTAAATCTTTTTAAACTTTTAGATAGTTTTGATATATGTGATTTATTGTAAATTAGAGCGATAGTTTGAATTATTTCGTAAGCCTCTTTTACCTTTATTTATTTTAATTAAAACGTAAGACCAAAATGGTCGGTTGTTTGGGTACCAAGGTTCTATAAATTATTTTTTCGCAGTCAAAATTTTGAATGATCTCAATTGTTAAAGTACTCTATAGAACTTTGATGTCTTTTGAAAAGGGCGTGGTCGACAGTTGCTTTATTACAAGCAAATCTCTGTTTAGTTTTTTTTGTAACAAAAAGTTTTGCAATAAGATTTTGGTTTTTCAAAAATCTCGTGCAGTTTTTTTTTAATTTTTAAAATTAGCACCGTTTTTTCGCTTAAAACTATATGGAGATTTGCCCCCTTTCCCGAGTAGTAACAGTAATAAATAAATATAATATATAAAGTTCGCTATTAAAACTATGTTGCCCTTGTGTAATGCTTATTTGATACATTAAAGCCAGTCTCGAAATACTCATTGTAAATATTAAATATAAGAGAAGAAGGGCGATTTTCCTTAAGAGTTGTGATGTAGATAGATTTTAAAACTGGAAATGTACGTATACTGTGACTGCTCATTTTTATTATATATATAAATATATTATATAAATTGTGTTGCTTGAAAAAAGAAGCAAGTAAGCGACATAATAACGATTTACATGTAAAATTAATTGATACTGAATGTGCAATAACTCTGTGTATATATATCTTCTCTGCCTGTAAATGTATAGATGTATATAATAATGTAATATTGGAGGGTTAATACAGGTAGATCTTATATACTCCTGCTATTCGTCCTTAATGTATACGAAACTCAAAAAAAACTAGTTAAATATACACATAAAATTGCATTTGTATATAATTTTTCTTTTTATTATTAAAGTAAGTAAATAATGTAATGCGACTTTGAATTAAATTTTTGAGGATAATGTAAATTTTCTTTATTTATTGTTCTATGGAAAAAGTGTTATGGAACTTTTAGATTCACTGTAATAAATATTTTATGACATTTTGTAAATAAAACGTGGGAACCGAGTTGTTTAACGTTTGACGAAAAAGTCACTACTTTCCAGTTCTGCGCCAGCGCGTGTGTTTCTTTTTTTCTCTTTTTGTTACATTAGACCTTTTTTGTTGATAATATCCACACCAAAGTTAAATTAATTTAAAAAAAAATATATGTTAAATCATTTTAAAAATAGCCACAAGTTGCTCGCGCGGAATCTATACAAAGACATGCAATTTTTTGTGTGGTTTGTACTTAAATGAATAAATATTTTATTTTGTTTGTTAATAATACATACGATGAACTTAAAAAAAGAATATTTATTTAAAATGTACTTTAAAATAATGTTATGCTATTGTTTAAGTCGCACATTTGTAAATGTTATTTGTTATTGCATAGATCTTGTGTACAGTAATCGAAAATGTAAACAGCCTTTTGGGCTTCATTAAACTATAGTTGTCGTCAAATTGGCTTGTTATTTATCCTTCCCGTTTCCTAACGATGATCAGTGTTAAAAAGCATTTTTTAGAGATTTTTAGAGAATAAGTAAGTATACTAACTTTACTAATAATAATTATTTTATTTATTTGTACGATTTCGTGCTTACAATTGAAATTAACTCTTTAAATTTAAATTTGAATATTTTCCAAAAATGCCAAGTTTCAAAACTTAATATTGCAC
>JAUIMW010002625.1:0-10454 GCA_033557785.1 Enochrus cinctus | reverse complement strand
GACCACCTGACCCTCGCGAATAAGGAGCTGCTGCGAAGGACGAAAGAGATTTGCAGAACAAAGGACTATAAGTTTTGGTGGGTAAAAGATGATGGTCGCAACTACAATAATTCATCGACCGTATACCAGCGCGATTCGATAACTCTTAATACAATAGAATTAGCTTGAAATCAGTTGTTGACGTTTTGAGCAAATTAGATGCTAAAAAGGGCGCTGGACCTGACGGTATTCCACCATTGTTTGTGATTTCATGTATGGGGTCGCTGGCGGCGCCCCTCCACAAAATATTCAACAAATCACTCAACCAGCTCACTTTCTCTGCAAATGGAAACGAGCGTTTGTTACACCTGTTCTAAAATCTGGTTCACCAAGCAACATCTCAAATTACAGACCAATATCAAAATTGGACACATTCTCAAAGGTCTTCGAAAAATATTATAATTAGCCAGCAACATGGTTTTAGTAAACGAAAAAGTGTATACACTAATTTATTACCTTAAACTGAACTTTTATTTAACACTGTGGAGGTCAGGTTGATGTGATCTTGACTTGTTCCCCATGCAATTCTTATCAAGAAGCTTATCATGGTGACTTGCTTAGATGGCTTAAGTCATACATTGAGGGAAGAACACAGGCTGTTGCTCCAAATGGTGTACAATCAAGACACATTTTTGTAACATCTGGCGTATCCCAGGGTTCTCACCTGGGGCCTATTCTTTTCAATATTTTTATAAATGATATCTGCCAATGTTTTGAAAACTCAACTTTTAACTTGTTTGCTGATGACTTAAAAATCTTTTAACCTATTTCCAACTTCACTGATTGCCTTCAGCTCCAAAAAGAACTTAAAAAATTCTCGGATTATTGTGCTTTAAATAAATTACACTTAAATTTAGAACAATGAAGGATGATATCGTTTACAGGAAACAAAAACAAATTAGCTATAGCTATACCATCAACAATGTACAATTGAGAATTGTGGAGGAGGTGAGGGACCTCGGATTGCTCTTCGATTCATCCCTTTCATTTAACACCCATATCGACCAGACAGTTCAAAAATCGTTTAAAATGCTGGGATTTATAATCAGATCCACTAAGGAATTTCATAATATCGACACCATACCAGCCCTGTACAAATCACTAATCTTGAGTATACTTGACTACAGATGTGTGGTTTGGAGCCCTGCCTATAATTTGCACATAAATCGTTTAGAGAGAATTCAGATAAAATTTCTTAAGCACTTAAAGTTTCGTCTTTTTAGCACAAGTTACTCAGAAAGCCTTCAGCACTTCAAAATCACTTTTTTTAAATTTAATTACTCACCATTGTCAAACACTGAACGCTCAATGTTTATTTATTATTTGCAAATCTATTATAAATCGTATATAATTAATTAATTATTATTAATTAATAATACTTAAATTGCATGAAGTGAAAGATTATTTGATATGTATTTATATTTTACTGATTTGGGTATTATGTTTGCGGATTGACTGTTTTCTCTTTTATTGTTATCTGTTATTTTGTACGGGATAATATAATTTAATGTTATGTTCACTAGTGGTGACCGTTTTGGGAAACTTAATTGTATGTTTGAGTATGTTTTGTCCAATTTAGTCTACTGTCAATTTCAAAGCCGAGAAAACTGATTGATGTAGTGGGTACTTTCTTATTCAAGCTGAAATTTCTATTTTGGTTTAGGTTGCATTTATTTTTAAAGAGTTTGCGCAGAACCAATCGCCAGTTGTTTTAATTGTTTTCTCAGTTTTTTTAGTTACGTCAACCAGATTTTTTCCATTATGAGGTACATCGATAATATATAAAATGAATAGCAATGGGCCCAAAATGGATCCTTGAGGTGCACCATATACTATTCTATGACATTGCAAATATTTTCTTCTCCACATCTCCACTTGCTTTCGGTCTACCCTGAGCTTCTGAGAGCATATCTTGTATTTTAAGGAAGTTTACTAATCGATTTTTTTTTGCTTTTTCAAATATTTTTGATAATATTGGTAGTATAGAGATCGGTCGATAGTTCTCACATTGGTTTTTGTCTTCTTTTTTATATACCGAAACCACTTTGGCGACTTTAAGGACGGCAGGATCTTGGATTCCATCTTTCGGTCTTCGCTTCCTACTGTTATATCTTACTGGAGTCATATGAGCGTCTCCAAACCGCACCTCCAGGGCACTGACTAAACTTGTATAGTCTAGAGAGCCTTTGATTTTGCACAGCACCAACGAAGCTTCTCCCTGTAGCGCCGAAGTCAAATTTATTCCTCATCATTCCATCCGTAATGGCCATCAAACATTTCGAATTGTTGACGATAGACAGACCAGAGAGTTTTACCGCCATAGTTGGGCAATTTCGTGATATACTGTCGAGCAGCTACTTCGTTTCCCGGAATAATCCCTTTTCTCTGCTTCGAACTTGATTCTATAATGCCGATTAGCTCATTATCTTGGGCTTCAATTTTTTTCCACACTACAGATTTTATCTTCTACATTTCTACTTTCACTTCTTCGAATTGTGCCCGAGGTTATATATGAGATGTACCAAAAGTTCGCTTCTCAGCAGTTCGAAGTCATTGTTCTGTTTGTCTATTTTATTACTTAAGTCACTATTTTGTTTGTCTATTTTATTTAATTCTTGAAGCATGGTCGTTGCATCATGTTTTCGCCGGTGGCTGCGGACTCTTTTGCCAGAGTCGCTGGCTTTTTGGGATACATCTTGCTTAATTTATTAGTCACAAACACTATTTACTAGCCCCTCAACTAACACCACTGTTACGAATTTGATTTATTTAAGAGGGTTTGTAATAAGACAAGTGTTTGTTTACTTAATTTATTTTGCCCCAATTACTTTATAACTATAGGTTATAACTCAACTTGACTGACTTACTGCACTCCGATCTTCCTTATATATGCGAGAGCTGGAATTCCAGACCCTTCTATCCGTTTCTAGCGAGTTTTTTCCTACTTTCCTACCATACTTTATATTTTCGAAAAGTTTTGGAAGAAATTATATAATTTATTGTTACTTCCCACTTTATCTGTTATGTTTTTCAATTTTTGTCTTAGAGAATTAGAATATATATTAATTTGTGGAGAATACGACAACTCAACCAAACTAATTATTTAATAGCTAAAAGTAGAGCCGTTTCTATAAGTAAAGATACAAAACAAAAACATAAACTGCTACCTAAAACGACATGAATCAATATCTCGTAAACAATTCAGTATGAGATAGTAATGAGTCCCGTTTTTTCCGGCCATTAATATTTAATCTTCTGTTCGAATAAAATTAACTAATTGTTTGGCTTATGAATAACATCACTAATCTACTTGAGATTTATTCTAAAATTATATTATGTAGAATATGTTTATGGAATTAGAGAGATCAATGTATTAATCTGATAATACCGATTTTACATTTCCATAGACAAAGGAAAATACCAATACTTAATTTAACTAACCTCCTTTGGTAGCTGTCGATTTGCACATGAAATAATGATAATTAAATCATCTGTTCGTATTGTTTGTACAGAATTAGACTTATTAATAAATATTCACCGTGTCGTGTTTATTATAAATAGGAAATAATTTCATTTAATTTATTAATTGTAAATAATTATTAGTGTAAATAGTTTTAAATAAACTCTTTTATTAACCCCATGAACGTAACATTTGGTGTCAGGTGTGGGGTTAAATAAATCGTATCGTGTAGCTTAGTGTAAAAATGGCTACACCAAAGAAAGAAAAACAAGAGGTCCCGCCTACAGCAGAAAATGCAGCAGTCCTAGACCTTGTTATGGCGATGCTGCAAAGTATAATGGCGGAACAGAAAGCCGCGCAGAAAGTTTTGGAAGAACAGAAGGCTGTTATGGCAAGACAAGAGAAAGTTCTAGAAGATAAAATGGAAGAACAGAAGGCGGCGCAAAAACTAATAGAAAATTCCGCAAGTTACGAAGACCTGATGTGTGCCATTAATGCTCGATATGGAGATGAGCATTTACAGTCTGTTTACATCGCACAATTCCAGAACCTAAAGAAGAGGAGCAAGGATTCAAGAATTCGCGGCAGAAGTTGAGAAGGTAGGTAAACTGGCCCATGGAGATCTGCCTAATGTCGCCTTGAATAGGATGCTTCTTCAAGTTCACTCGCGGTGACGACGGCGGGTAAGAAGAACTATTGGGAAGCTGTTGGAGTTGCCTTGAACTACGAGGCGACCCAAAAGGCTCTTCGTCTACTTCATAAGAAAAGGGAGCTAACCGCAGAAGAAGCCGAAGATACCATCCAAGCAATCCACTCGGCACATCAGAGCTCGTTGTCGACGAAGGAAGAAGGAACATGGCAACGAGAAAGACACGACCAAGAAGACTCAACATCGTCGTGGTGCCGCTCATTGGAATACTGATGCTCTTTCGAGAAGACCATGTCCTGATGACTGTAAGCACTACCAAAGGGTCGAGAAGAAAGAAGCCTTGCTGCTGGCACAAGTGGAACTGAGACCGACCATAGTGGATTTGGAGGGTTTTGGCGAAGACTAGAGGAACGATCGAGAGATTGGACCCATTTACGAATGAAAACTTGATGGAAGGCGACTCGAATGAAGTCGTGAAGATGTGCTTTTGAAGAGGAACCTCGAGAGCCAGGACGAAAATGACGTGACCAAACAGTTGGTTGGTGGTTGCCAAGACTAGTCGGAGTGAGGTCATGAGGGAGGTTCATGACGGGACTACTGGAGGTCATCTAGGTGTTAAGAATACCTTGGACAAGTTGAGGGAACGCCGTGACACTCAGGATAACGGTAGACTGCTATTTCTACCACACGAGGGGATGTCTGAAAGGGGAGACTTGTGAGTACCGTCACCAGCCCTCTTCTCTGGAAGAGATCCCCTGCCGGGGATGGCTGAAGGCCACTTGCGACAGAGGATGCTCCCAAAAACACTGCCTACATCCGGTGAACGAGAGGACCTGGAGGAAGATGCCTTGGACCACAGAACGGATTACTGATCGGGACGATTCAGGCCATCGGAGCGAGGCGGCAGTTAGGAAGTGAGCTCCGAATGCGACAAAAAGAAGCCACCAGTGGCGCGCCTTATAAATATTTACCGGTCGTGTTTATTATAAATAGTAGTTTATTAATTGTTAATAATTATTAGTGTAAATAGTTTTAAATATAAATTTTAATTAAATAAACTCTTTTATTAACCCCACGAACGTAACAATAGTTAAACCATCTGTTCGTATTGTTTGTACAGAATAAAATATTAAAAATATCTATCTCCTGTACTTTTGAAAAATATATTTTCGTCAAAAATATACAAAATATAAAAATTGAAAATGTACAAAATTGCAAACAATAAAAATCGTTCTTTTGCTTTTTATTTTTTTTTGTCAACAGTCACTAAGTCGGATTAACGCAGTAACATATGTACCTGATTCTTGTGGAGGCGTGTAAAGTTCCAGGCCGGTGTCGACAACAGGGCCCGGATGCATGTCACGCTTGTCTGAAGAAGATACCATCACTATCACCTTCTGCCTGTCGCGTTCCTCTTGGCCCAGTGGCCTGCTGATGTTGCGCTTCGTTGACGATGCCGAAGCCCCAGAAGCCGTCAGAACGCCTGCAATCAGAACCAATTTATACCTTGTTTTTTCGCTGTATTGATACTTGTTTTTTTTTGTTACTGCTTCCCTCCTAAAAATTGAATAAAAACACTTTATGACTTAAATATACTTGAAATATCTTAAAACTGTATCGTTTGTATTCGAACTGAAAGCAAGAATAGCCCCAAGTTCGTGCCCAAAACTCATTTAGGGAAAGGAAACCTCGGTTGTTTTAGTTGGAAAAAAAAACAGAAAAAAAATTAAGTAAAAGACGAAATTTGAGTTTGAGATTAACAGCATTAACTGCAGTGTGTAGATTCTCGAAATGATTTGTTTCTATTGAAAATCCGCATTAAAATTTTTCTCGCGTTCAATAGAAAATTTGTTTCGAAATTCAAAAGCGGTTTTTTCAAAAGACCTAGTTTATTGTGCACATTTAATTTAATTCATCGGCGGACCCAGATGAGGACGGAAAATTCTGATAATGCAATTGATTTGCTCACATTATCGCCTCACAATTGGCCACATTTCTCCGGGGCCAGGCGGTAACTATAGAGATTTCAATATAATACATATTGTCCATTATATTTTCGCAACTACCGTTTTGTCATTACGTTAAATGATTTTTTTTAACGTTCCGCTATAATTCATCGAAAACGTGAAAAATAGTGTTATCTTGGTTATTTTGTTTCGCTATCTGATTTTGATGACACGGCAGATATTTCAACGATCGATTTTGATTTAGGAGTCAACCCGGCCTATTTTTCATAAGAAATTTAATCACTTTAGGTTCCTAATTTTTCCCTCCACCTCGACATTACACTTGTACCGAATTAAAGTTTCTAAAAAAGTCAATAGAGTTGACAGAAGTTCGATATCTGAGATCATGTAACAAAAGGCCTCTTGCCCGTTGAAAGAAAACGTTCAAAACTGAATAAAAAGTATAGTGATGCATTGCGTTTATACTTTAATTAATTTAGAAACTAATTAAAATAAACAAAAGATGTAATATGAGAACGACATGCATTGTTTTCAAGGGAGAGAGGTCGGCTCTAACCGAGCGAGCGAGGAAAAACTTGAACATTGTTCACTTCTTGGCCTACACAGCATATTTTTTAAAAGTACGGCTTACTCTAGAGAGCAGAAACAAACTTTAAACTCTCTTACAGTCGTCCCCGGCAAGGTGGATGCGCAAAAACCGCGCTCTCATTGTCTTGCTGAATATCACCGCAGAGAGTAAGTTCTCCCCATTTTAACCCTAACTTTGGCCATTACACCGGCACTGCCTTATTGTAATGCTGAACTTGCTTCTTTCTCAGCACCAGTATTTATCATTACACCTATACATCTACCCTGTTAAAAAATATATTTAATTATTTCGGTGGATTCGCCCCGTTTGGGGGGATATCCAACTCTTTCAATCTTCATTTATTATAAACCTTCTGTTACTTTACCAGCCAACTTTCCTTAAACGAAAATATTTTCTTATCTTAGAATTGTCACTTTTATACTTACTTTCTTTATTTGAACTGCTCTTCATTTCTGTAGCTCTAGGGGGTGTTGATGGCATTGGAATTTCTGAAAAAAAGTCCTGGTATTAGTATAGTTTAATTCATCAATTCATATTTGAGTTTTTAAAGCATATTGTGTTGGCACAAGCACAAGCAGTTGTATTGGAATCTAAAAGTAATACTGCCGTGCCAATTATGGAAACGGGGAAAAACCTAAGTAACCTTATTAGGTTACATCCTCCGTTAAAAAAATATCGAACGCAAAACTGTGAAAAATTAAAAATAATTAGATTAGTACCTTGAAAAGAGTAAAAAATGGGGTTAATAAGATTTGAAGGGGTTTTAACGCGCAATGGTAATCGCATACAACCGCAAACATTATTGCATGCACTTCATAAGAAGATAATAATAAGATCTGAATCTCTTCTCTCGTCAAACGGAGGCAATTGAGAACATTTTCCGAGGAGTTACGCCGTCTGAAGTAGATAAGAATCAAATAAAATTGAATTAAAATTCCTCTTTCTATCCTTTTCATGGCGAGCCTGATTTTATTAACTCCCTCCCCGCTGAGGGTTCCCTCCCGTCCTACAATATGTATCTTAAAGTGTATCTCTCGACGTAATTATTTAAAAGATAAAATTATTATGTTATCGAGTTGAAACTTTAAAATTATGAACGCTGAGATCGGGAACGTGAATGAGCCGAAACTTTCAAGATATATTGCCACATTAAGGGAGAGACTACAACATTTTTCGAGGAAACTTGTTTTCATTGATTAATTAATTTATGTGATTAAAGCCTTCTCTTCCCCGAAAAATTAATTATGGTATTCAGTTGTCACGATCAATGATGGGAACATCCCAAAGGCACGTCGCGAATATGTTCAGACCCACAAATATTTGTAATGAAGAAATTTTTAACTCTATTATTGTGGAAAGAGCTATTTTCTGTAGATATGTTTGGATTCATAATTGAACTTTTTTTTGTCACCGGTTCGAATATTGATTTCAAAGTAAGCAGCAAAATCCACTATCTTTATAACTTATATATACACTAAACACACACACATTCACACATACATAATTACACAACACAGTACCATACACACCATATAAACGAGTGGGGGTTTATTTTTGGTACCCCGAGTACTTGATTGCCTTGTATTTATAATCATTTATTGTTCTACTTTCATTTTATTTTTAAATTACCAAATTTTTTTTTCTCTTTTCAATAATATATTTTCTTTTATTGTATGAGTATTGCGGATACCATTAGCTTAATAAACACTGATTTGAAGGATACAAAGGTAGTCAAAAAAGCTGATGAATTTTTGCATTCTGTCAAGAATGGTAACTCAAACATCCAATTAAATGTTGTACATTTGAATATTCGTAGCCTCCAAAAAAATTTTAATGAACTTCAAATTCTTTTAGATCAATGTCAACATGAAAACATAGAAATAATTGTCCTTACAGAAACTTTTATACTAGCTGATACTAAAAACTATCAATTTCCAGGCTACAGTGCATTTTATAATGAAGCTAATTTTAATTCTCACGGTAGGACTATCATTTATATCAAAGATTCTATTAGCGCCTCTGTAACAATTCATAAATTAACAGAGGTCACAATTCTTACAGCGACCTTTCAATATAACAAAATTAGTCATGGTTTCTCTGGAATCTACAGGCTTCCCTCCACAAGTACCGACGTGTTTATAAGCGATTTTGGAAATTATCTAAGGGAGGGATCTTGATAAACAGGACCTGTAAATTTTTGTAGGTGACGTAAATATTGATCTCGTTGCAGAAAACAACAAAACTTAAGCATTGTCGGCGACCAGCGAAGCTGCGAGTTTCAGGGGCCAAATTAAAAGAAGAGTATATATTGTTAAAGATTGACAAAAATAAAAACAGCGCACATATGCAAACTGTTTTGGCATATAAAACACACAAATAAACAGTTTGTATGTTTGTCAATCCTTAACATTATATATTCTTCTTAACCTAATTGGTTGTTTTCTCAAATTAGATATGTTGTATAAATTTTAAACTTGCAGGTCAATTACAATATTTCAACTTGTACAACTAAAGATCATCAACATTTCACAAATTCTTTCAAACGAAATTAAAATTACCCTCGTTAGATATTAAATCCGTTACCTCAGTTGGATGATTGACAGTTGGATAAGTATCTTCTTTATCATCACGTGCGTTCCTAGGTGGGTTCGTATTTCCCTGCCAAAGTCTGTAAAGCGGTTTGGATGTGAGTTCTGTGTGTTCGTTTAGGCACATGTTTCCGTATTTCTTTTTTGATTTATCGACTTCCGAAAACCTCTTGAATAATTTAATTAGAAGAACAAAAGAAACAGTAATGAAATGTACAGAAACAATTTATAGACTGATAATAGAAGACCAATACACACAGTATAGAATGAATAAAACAATGATATAAATGAACCCAATTATACCAAAGTTTTACTCACAGATAAAATACATAAAAAGGAAATAAACATAAGGCCAGTGGTAGCTTTCTCACAGTCACCTGTATCTAAAGTGGCGAAGATAATTAGTACAAGGTTAGCAAAAATAATAAAACATAATTCAAAATACTCCACAAAGAACTTATTGCAACTCGCAGAAGAATTAAAAA
This sequence comes from Enochrus cinctus, assembly GCA_033557785.1. NCBI lineage: Eukaryota > Metazoa > Arthropoda > Insecta > Coleoptera > Hydrophilidae > Enochrus > Enochrus cinctus. The sequence goes on along the minus strand of JAUIMW010002625.1, from coordinate 677 downwards.
CACTAAAAATACCAAGGGAAAGTAAACTAATATCATTTGATGTAGTTAATTTATTTACAAAAGTACCAGCTGCTGAAGCTATAAGCTTGTGCAATGAACTTATAAGAGAAACAGAGATCGAAACACGAGATAAAGATAATCTATGTGAAATGGTGAAACTTATTGTTGACCAGAATTTCTTTCAGTTCAACGACAAAGTGTATCGGATGGAAGAAGGCTTACCGATGGGCTCTACAATCTCGCCCTGGCTAGCCAACATTTTTATGGTTAACATAGAGAGCAGAATATTTTCAGGTAAAGATTATATTCTTAAACACGTAATATTCTTGAGAAGATTTGTAGATGACATCTTGTGTATATGGGAAGGATCGATAGATTTAATACCTATACTTCTAAACTATATTAATTAAATACACCAAAGTATAAAATTCACATTAGAAATAGAAAAAGATAACAAGCTTAACTTCTTGGATTTAACATTGAATAGAAGAGAGGATGGACATATTATACTAGACATATATAGAAAACCCACCACCACAGATATAATTATACCAGCAGACTCGTTCCACAGTGAATCACACAATTCGGCAGCTTTTGGTTCACATATACATACAATGTGTTCACTCCCCCTAGAGAAAGATGAATTTGAGAAGGAAAGAAATACATTGAAACAGATA
>JAUIMW010002624.1:0-10455 GCA_033557785.1 Enochrus cinctus | reverse complement strand
TTCCGACCTTACTTCGGCGAACTCGATGCGTCTGTCCAGCTGACTAACCGACTGCCGCTTCGGTCCGCTTTTATATCGTCGTACGAGTTCTCGCAAATTCGAATACTAGAACTTCCAGATTTTCGATGCGTTTCCATTGTGTTCGGTCGGAAATCGTTCGTTGCATTACGTTCACGTGAGTCATGCTAAATTAGATAATGACGACTCAATCAACCAGTATCAAACTAAAAACAAAAAAAGACATGATGGCCCTTTACTTTTATTGGTGGATGATTGAAGGCCATCCCTCCAATAAAATACTAGCAAAATAATATAATACGCCTTCTACAAAACTTGACAAACCTCCTGATAGGCCCACAAAATTCGATGACTACATCATTGTACAAATAATGTAATTCGTAGCTAATAAATTTAAGTAAACTCTGAGTATATGAGAGGGTATTACAAAAATGGCTCGTGATATCTAGTGACAGGACATGGCATGAGCAAATTACAGAGACAATAAAAAATCCAAATCACTAGACCAAACACAATGTGGTACTTATTATTAATGAGACTCTCTTATTGGCTCTGGCTTCTATACAGTGAATATATTAGTATTAACAAACTAAACTATAACGTCTACCTATCAGCTGCAATGGAACCTTGAATATTAATTAAGAGTCATTGGCCAAAACAACCTCACCAAATAATAGAAAGTATTCTACACGCGAATTTATATAGATTTACATTTCTTTCAGTTAGGAATAAATTATCCTTAAATATTTTACATTGTATTGTATATTTTTTAAAAGACATTAATTTAAGCACCTAAATTATGGCGTCAAGCCTGACTCTAATAAAATTATCATTAAATTTATTTACTGTGATAAACTGTATTTATTTTACTTTAAAATTTATGTGAATCAAGTAACATTTGTTTCTGTTTAATTACTCAGCATTTGAATTATTAAGTAATATCTGATAGCAGTTAACGCGACCGTAATTACCCGTTTGCATTGATATGTCAGATATAATAGTAAAAAGTTAGGAGACTTACATTTAATTTTCTTTGAATAAATTGGCTGACCTGCTCACGAACGTAAAAATCACTAAACAAATTAACCCCGGATTCTCGACTAAGAGATTCATTGGCTTAACTTCACTGCCAATCACTTTCCACCCGCGACTTCGCCTTTCTTTAATACCCCTAATGAACTCTCGCCCCCTAGTAAACAGCCCCGTAGTACTGACTTCTTAATTATTACGAACTACCCTGCCTGTTCAGCCCCGGAGAACTGTTTTGCTAACTACCTCCAACGTACTGATCTCGGTACTTCCCTTTTTCTTATTCCTCAAACCAATCAAATTCTGGCTTGCTTAGTTGACAGCCGTCAAAACTATTGTCTCGGGTTTTTTCCCAGATTCTGAGAAAGACTTTTGTGACCTGCATTAATTTTATTACATCCGACCTTAATTTGGTTATTTTTTTAACTGTTTACATTTGGCCAAACGAAAGCTATTGTTTTGACATTTTAGAATATTTTATTAATATATCATATAAATATTAATTAAATCAAACAATATGCAAACCCTTAACAAAATAAACAATTTATTGTAGAATGGAGTGTAAGGGCAAAGAGGCAAATAATGTATACATTAAATTAAAAATTAAAAAGTCCCTCAATTAATATCCTGTGTGAGAACAACACAAAAACTAACAAACACGCACAGCAGTAATTTAAATTTCTGGCCTTCCCGCACACGAATCCCAGGTAAAACTAAATGCGGACATCATTATCCAATAATTTTATTTTCAGAACATCTGGAATTACATTTGAAATATATTTTTGGCCCGTGTTTCGACCATTTTTAATGAAAAAAATCCTCTCTTAAACTGCACTTTCCAACATTAACCGTCACCAGCACAAAAAAGGGCATCTACCAACTATCCAAGCAACTTTCACACTTTCATGTTAACATTTATATTGAGGTATTTTCAGGTAGCAGCCGCCATAAACAGTGGCCACAGCGACGCATGCTCCAGGTTCTATCACTTTTTTAATCCTTTATTGTCGCCAAAACAAGTTAAAGATTTATTTAATAATAATACAAACATTAAACACAAAAAATGAGATTTTGTATGTAAATTGCACTAGAGCTAGATATGGCGCATAATTTGAGGAGCACCTAATTATCGGTTAACCACAAAAGTAAGATACCTTATATACCATTTCAGCATTAACAATTTGTAATTTAGCCACTCAAAATTAGAAATATTCCCAACTCTAAATTATTTGCCTACCGTGTATCGTAGCAAAGGAAGACATTTATGGCAATGGCAATGTTAACTTTTTTTAGTAATAAAGATGATAAATGGGTGATTATATATTTGGGCGCAATACGGATGTTTCCCCACCCGGAAGTCTTTCTCTGCTCAATTATTCTCTATTCCGAAACACAAATAAAATATGACAACGTAAGTTGGAGGCATACAAGCTCAAATGCCTTAAAAATAAATTGCATAGAAATATATACTAAAAACCACATTAGGTTAACTGAAACGATTTCCCACAGAAAGATTATATAAAGAGCTTTGTTCAGATTTGGGTTTCCGAGAATTATACATTCACAAAGCAGTGGCTTTCATGACGCTAATAAGTAAAACATATGATAATTACAGATTCCAAAGTAAAAAAAAGTCTCACAAAAACAATTAAATATAAATTTAAAATCACAGTTGGGTATTAACCTCAATAGGTGAATTTTAGTACAAATCGTGAAATTTCAAAACAACGTTTTATTTTTCAAGAATTCTATCAATTTTATTAATATAGATTCCTCAACCATGTTATTATTTCATGATTAAGATAAAATTCATTAGAAAATGATAACAAACAAAGCGATAATTTTGCATCTTTTGTTTTGCTATAATTAAAATTAAGACTTCCCATTCATAATTATTTCAGTGAAAACGATTTAATTTAAAGGGTTGAAATTATCATGGGAAATTATTGCGATAAATTAATTAAATAAAATAGGAAAAAGGTTAATTGAGTGAAATAAACGAGTCCTTAAACAATCTTTCATTATAAAATTCCATTTAAACATTACCCTTAGGAAACAATTGTTAATTTTACGTTAAGGGCAGAAGATCTACACAGCCAAAATGAATCATGCCGGTAAAATGTGAGCAAAAATGAAAAATATATTTTTCTTTAATTTATTTCTCTAGTAAATCGAACTGTTAGTCATAAAGGTCGGAAATACCTCGACCTTTCCTGTTTTAATTAATTTAACAAGATAAATTGCACAATCATTTATTAAGAAAATTAGTTCCGGGTTTCGCGAACAGGTAGGCGAAATTAAAACCTTTGTGTTTTTTAAACGAACTAACTTTAAAACCTATTTATGTCGACTTATACGTGACGAGAACATTGAAGTTATTGGTAGAGAAAGTTTTAAACGAATTAGTTATCTTATAGTTTTTGATTATTAACTCTACATATTAGGTCTTGACTTAGTTTTTAAAGTTCAAGAAAATCTTGTAATTACAGGATGCAAAGTATTTTTGATATTAACAAGATGCAAATTTCATTACCTTTATACATGTATGAGTGGAAGTAAATTATAAACTATAAAAGTTCTCTGGTAACATCAAAGGTGGTTTGATATATTTTCAAAGAAATCTAGAAGTAAAAATAGAATCTACTTATCTTAATGATATCTATAGAGTTTATGTGCTGTCTTTGATATAGAAAAACGAATTTAGTTTTATAGATATATAACAAAAATATGAAGCATCTAAATCTAGCGGCCACTTGACTCAACTTCAAATTTATTACAAAGTTTCACTCAAAGGTTTCCACTTTATAATTTATTTTTGTTCGTGAAATATTTACTATAAAACTGAACGCATCGCTGATTCGGTTTACATGTGTTGATAAATTTATTTGATTTTCTAATTTCGTGTTAGCTGCAATGTCAAGGAAATATTTCAACAGCAGAGGGATGAGATTTTATCCTGCAAAAGGTGTCGTGGAAATATTGTTTTTCGACGTAATCGTAAAGTGTAAACACGAAAATCTCTTTTTGATTTTATTTTTCACGCAGTTATAGCTTCCCCAGGTGTTCCACGAAAAATTCACTTTTTTCATATCCCACAAGAAAAATGAAGCATAAGAGGTGAAAATTTGATTTTCTCGTAGAGTAGCAAAGGGAAAATAACTTTAGTTACGAAGTGTATACATATCTAAATGTGTTAAAAGTATTTCCTCTAATTAACTCTGTTAAAATTGTACTCAGGGTGAAAATGAACGAACATTACGAGAAATAAACTTCATTGGTTTAGCTTCTATATTCGGAATGTAACTTTGCGAAGCAAATATCAAATCATAAACTTATAATAACCGTAAGGAATTCGAAAGTGCTCTAGCAAGGCAAATACTTGGGATAATTCAGGAGGGAATAATTCTGAATTTATATAATCTGTCATGTAAATGATCTTAATATGATTTCCGAGAAGATGCAAGATAATTTTAATTACTTTGAAAATTGTACATTAGTATGGAAAAATGAAAGGAACATTATCAAACATATTTTTGGGCCGAGTAGTCCAGTGACTTCAACTGAAAGAAACAAAGAGTTTAATTAATTATCCTACACATATTTGTCAGAAGTTTGACATATATTTCCGCTTTTATGTGCTGATACTATCATCGTCATGAAGGAATTTACCCATTTTTAAATTTAAATAAAATAACTCATACCTGATTTTTTACAGACTTGTTCAAAACATATGTCAAAATTAAAGGACTATTCCTTCCTATAGATGTTGTCTATGTCCCTAATAAGTATACCATATTCGAGTACTGCTTTTACTTATAAGCTAAAAAAGGCAGATAATTTTTAACAATACCAAATTTTATATAAACAAATGTAATAATGGCAACGTCATTAGTGTGACATCAGCAAACGTATACAAAATATAATGTCCCAGTGTAGAAACCAGACAGGCCAATTTTTTATTTTTTTTTTTTTATTTTTTAAATAATATGTATTATTTGTTTAAAAATTTTAACTTCAAAATCAAATAATGACAAATAAACAGACGTGTTTTTTGATGATGAAGTTACTTAACATATCAAATGGAGATACAAATGATTACTTAACTATTTAAGTATGCTATTCTTATTTGCTTGAATTTTTAAATAATATAGATTTAGGGAAGGACTAACAACTGAATATGTGCAAGGAAGAAGTGTTGCCTTCGATATGGTCTCACACGATGCTATTTATTATGGAAAAAAATTAAGAAATAATAGGATTTTCATTAACTATTATTTGAAGCTATTTTGAGAATGTGATTCAATACTTAAAAATAAATTGTAAATTCTCTCTACGCTAAAATGAGAACTGGCGTTCCACAAAGAGCTGTAAAGAGTGCTATATTATTCTTACAATACATAATGATATAAATGTTCACAGGAAGGTTATTCTGCAGGAAAGACGAAAATGTAGAGGGATAACAAAGAGATAGGAGAACAATAATTAGATAAAATTAAAAGCTGACATGACAATAATCTGCTATCTCTATAACTTATACACAATAACTTTTAAGAAAAACAGTTTACCTACAAACTAGATTGTAAGTTATTTGTCGTACATTAAATTTTTATCGATATATAATATATTGGCCAATCAAATAACCAAGATGATGCAAAATATTAAAAATAATATAAGAAGATGAAAATTCTAGTTTATAAAAAGTATTAATAACATCTTGAATAAGATTAATGATCTATGTGGTTGGAAAATTTTTAATATTTCGTGACTTCCTGGAGTTCTTAAAAAAAATTCGTACTCATTAAACTTACTCGAATTTCATCTGCGATCTTAACGTGATTCCAATTTAGATTAGTTACCGATATCCCTGCTGCCTATGTCGCCCAATCGAATTTTAGCAATTATTAAATCTGGGATCACGTAGCAGTCTTCTAAGATATAAATTTTGACCATTAAGCCTTCTGCCAAATGTACGTTTTGAAATATTAACGCGATGGAGTCTTTGGAAATCTCGTCGAATATTGTTTACAGTATATAAAATATTACATATAGCTATTAATATTAAAAATTGGTCTTGGATGTTTGTACTGGCATGGCTCCTATATATTACAGGACAACCTTTTATTGATATTTTTTTTATAATATATGTGGAGTTTCATTCTTAGAACGTCCACTTTTATTTAAAGTTACAATCTTAACTGTATTACAATATTATATCACATTTGTATAACTTACTTGATTGTTTTCCCTACAGCACTGTCCTTTCAATTTTTAATTAAATATTACCAAGGAATTTGAAAATTTCTGCCCTGTGCCCTGGATGACAATAAAGCGAAACAACAAAATATTTTTAGAATATAAAGGAATACCATACAACATCATGTGTGTAAACAGACCGAATCACATATTAGATATAGAATAGTATATTTAGGTAAGACAAATCAAAGTAAAAAAAAGTTTAATTAATTAAGTTTGTGCAGAAATATTCCTTTAAAATTACATATTGTATATTCATTTGAGGAGCATATTTAAAAAAATGAAAATACTAAAGTTTCCAGATTAAAAATGTATTTTGTTTTTATTTAATTTTACAGAACAACTTATTTTAATTTATTATAACTTTACTCGAATGTTTGTTACAAACTTCCTTCTTAACTATATGTGTTTATCCCATGTAACACTTCCAGCGCTGTCCAGACTGTCCTCGGTAAATTGATGGAATGAAGTTTCAGTTTTTTTCTTTGAAATCCACAATTTTATATTTACCATATAAGTGGTACCAGTAATAAAACAAATATAACAAATAAATAATCAAATTGCACCGTACTTTCAAGAGTGCTAAAAGCACATAAACAGTTTAAAAAAATACGCTCAGTTTGCCACCCTATCACTAACAAATAGGTTGAGGAATAGGTGGAGCCTTAAAAACTTAAGTTAAAATGGCGGCCATAGATTATTTTTTCTAAAAGCGCGGCCGTAAATTATTTCAAAGGAAGTAAATTTGGTACTCGAATGCAAACTACTATTGTAGGTAGATTTTGCCATTTATAATTTGATGTGAAATTGTAGATTTTTAAATTTTATTAATTTTTTTAATTGAAGTGTTCTCAAAGATTCTCAAAGGTATATTATGTGATCTGGAAGAAGAATCCTTATCTTATCTGAATTGGATTAGGACGTAAATATGGTTGAGCATATTTAGAAAAGGTGTTTTATTGTTTACAAGAAATAGATTCATATGAATGGTTTGGAAAAGTTTGCTAGGAGCGAGTGTTATGACTAAGGTTAATGTTTGTGGATGTCTATGGTTTTTACTTAAATTGCAAATTTCTCAGGCATTCATATATTTGGTTACATATTTCTCCACATTAGGCCAGTAAGGATGTGTTTGAGATTTCACCAAAAACAATATCTTCGAAACCTTATGGAGATGGATCATAGGTACAGTTGTAGATATGGATGTTGAATAATGTTGAGTCATGAGTTCATCCAGTTCTGCCTATTTCTGCTTTTTAAAATGTGAGTTTGACGTGAAGGATTTGGAAAATGTCTACTAAAAGAGTTGTTTAGTCTAAAATTTTGATTTTGGGTAGGTAGTGTTGGATTAAACAGTTCTTGATCTTGGAACCTATCGCTAAGTTTGTGGGATTTCTTATAACTTATAATTGGATATCTTGCAGTAATTTTATTAAATATATCTTTAAAACATTTATTATGAAAATTTTTTTATGTTATAAATTTGTCAAATTTAATTAATATATTTTGATGAATAATTTCTTATTCTATGACCAAATTCAATTAAGTTTTCATTTCTGTTGATTTAAATATCCGGAATATGTTCTGCATTTGCGTTTCGTTACTGAGGCTTTAATATAAAAAATATACTATCTACCATTTTTTTGCACTTCAGGTACTGGATGGTATCTGACATATATGTTATTGTAGATGTGTAGATAGATGTTTGCGCCATATTTATTTCTAGATTATTTAATTCTAAAAGTGGGTTTGTGCTTCAAATCTTACCGACTGTATTTAATTCGGGTCATAATTTTTGTAAACGAAACTGCAAAAGTTAAGTTTAAAATATATATATATTTGAACAACTTAACTTATTTTAATTTTAACCCATTAGGGCATTTTTGAAGTGTAATTTTCAACACCGATGTTTTTGAAGACATACATCGTGTAATCCTCTTTTGCAACGGGAGCATATGATCCTTGACCTTTTTCTTTTGCCAAGCTTGCTCATATAACACAGTATTTCTTTTGCTTCCTCGGCAACTTTTCAAGGAATTTGCCTCTTCTTTTTTGTGGAGCGCGATTATTTTTTGTAGCACTCTCACCTAATTTCTGAATGACATGACATGAATGGAATTGTTATCTCGTCACTTTTTTAGGTTCATTAGCATTGTACAATATTTTTTCCAGATGTATCTATAGTCCCATAAATTTGATGTACTCTGCTTTTATAGTAGGTTTTTTTGCAGTTCTGCCACTTTATTTGTAATTTATCAGCAACACACATTTCTCAATTTGATCGGTATCTAATATCTATTTTCTCCAACTGCAAAATTCCCTTTTAGCTTTTTAAAAAATATTCCTGCGAATTGTCAGTCCATATTTTTTCATGTCAGCGTTGTTATCTCGAAATTTAAGTCACATATACATGTAGAATCCCAAACAATAATTGGAGACGGAAACACAAAGCATCCAAAATTTGGATCCCCACTTATGATGGTGTTTATTTGTTAAGTATTTCAGAATTGCTGACTTACTCTTTGTCCCCAAGCTCCACACTCCACATTACGTTGCTGTTCTGAAACATAAAAATGATGAAACACTTCATTGGCGTATTTTGTTGTCGGAAAGTAGGCGCTTTATTGTTGAAATTTGGCATGCAGGTTCTTCGTCGAAATACCCCCAGACGGTTAAGCGAAATGTCAAAAATTTTCATCCCCTATAGAGTTACACCCCCGAAAAGCGAAAATGAAGAAATGCTTATTTCTTCGGGGTTTTTTGAAATATCGCCGCGGCACCGGTGCCAAAGTGAGCGGCCAAAAGACGCCCTACCGGACGGAAAAGAAATTTAGCCCCCCTCTTCCCCCGTCTGCGTGGGGGTTGAATAAGTGAAAAATCTAAAATTTTTAGAATAGTGACAATTTATAACTTACAATTTTTGCACACTTGTCTCGGAAGAAGAATTCCGAAGAGATTTTTTCGTTATCTTTAAGGAGGGGGGGGGCAAAAGGGTAAAATGTCACTTTGGACCGTATCTCCCTCAATTTTTAAGGTATGACGCTCATTTTTGAAGAGTGTTTATCGCGTTCTGTTTAATGTTTCCATTTTGCCTTACTGCCGGCTGCACTTTCGAAGTAAGAAATTCATGTTTGGAACGAAGCTGCCTCTGATGAATCTCTATATGAAAGTTTACCCCTAGGCCCCTCAGTGGTTCGGGGAAAAAAATTATAATTTATGTGGTTACGGGGCGGGTACAGGGCGAAAATTGACCATTAAAAGATCGAGAGTCACGTCATCTTTTCATTAAAAGCGCTTTAGTCACTTCAAGTTGTACAAAAAGACTAACATAAAAAAATATCTCTAATGTTATTGGTCATTTCAAAATTGTGCAAAAATTGAAAATGTACGGCGCCCGCCAAGTTGACTTTCCCAAGTAGAAAAAATTTTACAGTAAACCTAATTTTATATAAGTAAATATACCTATGTCGTACAAATTATGCCCAAGAACCGTTTTTCTAACGAAATTAATAAATATTTTGTTCGTACGGGTGTGCATTTGATTAATGCGGCGGAGCAACCCGGCCAGAAATGTAAACAGAATAAAAAAACTGCCTCAAAAAATGATTTGTCGAGATAAATATATGAGTAGCGAAAAAATCTGCCTCTTTTTTCAAAAAATTCAATTTCTTGGAACGGGAACGTTCAAATTTGGTGTGGAGGTTCTTCGGCGGAATCTCCCCAAACGCCCCCGAAAAGCGAAAACGGAAAAATAAAAGTTTCTTCGAGAGTTTTTGAGGTATCGCCGCGGCACCGATGCCAATGCAAGCGGCCGAAGGACGCCCTTCCGAAGGTAATTTTTTTGAAATTTCAAAACCGGGGGCAGAAAAACCACCTCTTTCCATTGACTTCGATGTCTAATTTTCGAGGTAAAACTTTCATATTTGGAAAGCCTCGGGAGAACGTCTGGCGGACGGTATGAAATTTCGCGCTTTCGTCGCTGCAAGTGGTACAAAAAGGTTAAAAATGTGGTCGTTGCGAAATTGTGCAAAAATTCACGTACGGTGCCGACCAAGTGAGTTCCCCAAGTCGAAATAATTTTACAGCTAACCTAATTTTATGTAAGTAAATAATCAACTACCTACCCCGTACAATCGTTATGAATTAAATTATGCC
>JAUIMW010002623.1:0-10457 GCA_033557785.1 Enochrus cinctus | reverse complement strand
CAACATAAAAGAGGAATGAATAGGAAAGAGTTGAAGTAAAATGAGAGCATAACACTCTAACAACTAAGCGGATTTAATAAAGTCTTGAGAAGTTCCTTCCAAACAATATATAGTTCAGAGCTAAAGTTGATGCAATGGCTAACAGCTGCAGGCAATGCGAAAAGTAACAGAAGTAAAAGGAATCCCAATATTCGAGTCTCCAATCTGACGCAATGATGAAGGACTCAAATATTTGCCTTTCATTGAGGTTTGGAATAAAACTCGATAGTATGTGAGTCCGTCCTTATCTAGAAACACATGGAAAAAGGGGTATTAAAACGAAATGGAAAAATAGAGCCTCGGGGATCGAAGGTCGAAGTAAGATAATAAAGGGACCTGGAGTTTCGTTTGATATTAGTTTTCTAAAATTGAAGATCAGATCACTGTCTCTTGGAGTAAAATGTTCTATTTTGTTCGATTTTCGAAAGATTAGCATAGATTAAAAGAGCGATGTTAACCAGAATTTTTAAACATTTTATATGGAGAAGAAAAAAATTCAATAAGAAATTTTGAAAAAAAAATTGTGAAATCTAAGAAAATATAATCATACCACGTGAAGAATATAATTCAGCACAAACACATTTTACAATGTTTCTTATCTTTGAAGCTTACATTCAAAATTAATGGTATATATAAAATGTAAAATGTTCAAGTTAGAAGCATATGACATACGAGACATTTACATTAAAGTTAGTTTTAAATGTAAGGGAGGAGTTCACAATTATCAACTGTATAATTTCGCAGTTTGTCATAGTTAACGTCATTTGCCCAGCATGCTCTCCGATTCTGGTTATATCTCATGCGTTTCTCTTGTAGACGTCTGTGTCTGTTTGCATTTTCCAACCTCTACAGTTTGCCCCATTTGATATTCGTATAGAATCCAGTTTTCGTGTTAATGGAGTATAGTTATAATTCAGTATTCACGTATTATTCCAATTTGTCTTTGCTCTATTAATTTTCCATGACAACAAGAATAATTATATAATTTTAAAATTCAATTAATACTTGCTCGGCTTGTTTTTGATTGAAAACAATTTTTTCCAAGGGTTTAGGTCGAGAAAGTTTAATTAAGAAAAACGTTCTGTAATTGATTTTTTTTGTAATTTTCCAATTTTATAATGAACTTAATAACTACTTTAAAATTTTTCATTAAATCTTTAATTAATTTCGCGTTTTAATTATTTATTTGCTTAATTGAGACTAATTTGTAATGTATTAATTTATCATAGTTATTGTTAAAATTAATTTTATTAATTAAATTGACGCCGCAAAAGTATTTTTTATGCGTAATGGAGTACTTTCCAACTAAAAATCAAGGTTATCAAAATAATATATTCTTAGTAATTTAATTAAAAGAAACTTGCATAATGATTATCGGCTCTTAATATTGTTTCTTGGTTTCAGATTAGAGCGGACCTGACGGAAAGCGAAAAAGAAATGCTAGGAATCCTCCTGGAAAATACAAACAACCCTAGTATGCAACTTCAGGCTTTACGGCGCGAAATGCTCCAAAGAATAGGAGAACTAGCAGTACCGATCTTAGAAGACGACGTAGACGACCCAGATAACTACAAAAGATCTATGGCATCTTTAGCTCGTTGGAATAACCTGCCTGGGAAACGAAATTTGGCTGCACTAGCTAGAGCAGGTTATATAAAAACTGTTCCTGATGATGAAGAGGAAGACAATCCAGATAGTTTAAAGCGTAGTATAGCTGCTCTAGCGCGCAACGGTCAACTTCCTCATTTGCAAGAAGAAGAAAAACGTGGAATAGCTGAATTGGCACGAAACGGTGAGCTTCCTAATAAAAGAGAAATGCAAGAACTTCTGGATGAACTTTATGACAAACGTAACATTGGAAGTCTTGCCAGATATTCTAATTTCCCTTCTTATGGTAAGAGATTCTTGGGTTCTCTAGCTCGAAACAACGATTTGTACAGATACACTGATAAAAGAAATATCGCGGCGTTGGCGCGAGAAGGCATGAGGTTGAACGGAAAACGGAATGCAGCTGCGTTACTAAGACAAGACAATTATGAAAACAATCAGAACTATAGTGATGAAAACACAAGTAGCGAAAAACAAGATGATATTGAGTCGGAGAAGCGGAATATTGCGTCTATTAAGGCACAATACAAGCAAAAATTTAAGAGGGATGCTGATGCGGAAAAGCCCAAAAAGGAAGCCACTGCTTCGAGGCCGAAACGACAAATCGATTATTATGATGGCCTCAACGAGGAATATCCCCAGCCGGTATACCAAAATCAAAACATCTACGATTATGAGGAACTCATGAAAGCACTTGGTGAATCGTACCCTGAGACAGAAAAACGATTTTTGGGTAAGAGAGTTTTTTACGCTTTATTTCTTAAAACGTTGTTCACAGACAGTAAAGATTGGATCAACTTTCTTAATATAAATTTTTCGTATAAAAATCTTAATATCATAAGCGCAAATTCATTTTAGCGGAAGTAGAAAATTCTAGGTTTTTTTAATTATAAAGGCACTTGGCTTGATTTTTATAAGCGGATTTAATGCGATGGAAAATTTTTCTCCATAATGACTTCTATAGGGTGGATTACTGTGTACTTTAGACTTCCTTAAAGCGAGACGCCGTCGAAGAAAATGGTTCTTAAAAAGTCTTTATTAACTTTCCAGAGTATTGTTTAAAATATTTTATTAAATGTTTAGTGATTAGAATGGAAAGAATATTAAATATAGCTCTTTGTAGCTGTATGTAAAATATGTTTTTTATGGAAATAGAGATTTTAAAATATAAATTTCATTTCCTTTGTTGCTGAAAATTTGTGTCGAGACCCACGCAATTTTTCAAGAATTTCATTTTCTTCAAATAGATATGAATTTATAAATCTAATCGAAGTACAATACAATCGAAAATAATCAAATTTATTACCAAGTTATATGCTTCGAACATTCCATGCAAAGCTTTGTAGCTTCGATGCAAATGATGAGCTGAGCAATAAGCTATATATAAATCAATAACATAAATATACCCAGCATTGAGGTAGCATATTACATTTAATATAACATCAATGTCAATGTTTTGATGGTGCGCGAACACAAGCAATGGCAACAAAGAAAGTCGTTACGCAGGGGTGATAGAAAGAATCGATGTAAAGCTTCACTTCTTTTGAATTTATAAATATCCTGTTTGAAAGAGGTTGTTTTGTGAACTGAATACGTGTGTCGTTTTGAGCTTTACTTTTAGGATGCCCTAGTTCTAACAACGTATCTATCTAGAATAAATACAATGGTAAATCTGATTATTTTGTTATTTCAGGATACATTTTGTAATGAGAAATTTTCATTTTAGTATGAGAATAGAATACATAGACGTAACTGATACAAAGTTCACGAATGCATTTGTCAAAGCTGACCACACAGCGTACTAGTTCTCAAACTTCAGAGGTTTGTGTGTGTGTTGGAGTGCATAGAGTCCTAAAGATATAGCCTCTAAGCCGAAGCTGCTATTTCCAGAAAAGTATTTGTATTGATTATGCAAGTATATAAGTAGAACTGTTATACATTCTAATAAACAAGTCCCAAAAGATTAAAAAACCTAGAATTTTCAAGTAATAATATAAAATTGTGCTATAGTTTTTAAAACACGAATAAATAAATATTTTTGTGTCCTAAACAGGTTCAGTGGCCAGAAGTGGCTGGTTCCGTCCTTCATCGAGCACTTCTAACAGATTTACAGACGTAACAAAAAGGCATATAGGGTCTTTAGCCCGTTTAGGTTGGCTGCCGTCTTTTAGAAGCGCTAGACGTTTTAATCGATCTGGTAGATCTACAAATTATTACTACGACTGTTCAACGGACAGGTTAGACTATGTTAGTCGATGTCAAAACTCAATCACGTGACCCAAAAAAAGCGTAAAATTGTAGTTTCAATGTTTTTTTTTGGCATAACTGTTTGGTGTTACCCCTTCTTAGTGTTAGATTTTATAGATAAATGTAGTTTGAAAAATTAGTATTTTAATGTTAACATTATTTAAACAACATTATTTGCAAGTTTGAAATTATGATGCAACCCCAAAACTTACGTATAGTTGATACATCAATCAACAAGTGACCTCAATTCCACCCTTTTATTAGAATGGATACAATTTATTGCTCAACATGTGCGAGGTGATAATGTTGCTATAGTAACACAAATGGCGTGTGTTCCGATTGAATCAGGAAATTACGAAAACAAAACAGTATAAATTTGAAGCAAAATGAAGTTTATGTGGCATCAGCAATTCTATAGCAGAAAAAATGCGTGGCCTAACAAATGAAAAGTAAACACGATCACTAAATGAATTAACACGGCACTAATAGTAACGTGGGTGTGCAATTAAGAGACTTTAACCTTTCCTGTAAGATAGAGCATTGCTTGTTTCCAATTTTCTCACCCGACAGCAGTTTCTGAATTAAACGCAAACTTTTATTTTGCCTCATTGTTTAGCTCGTTTCAAGGGATGAAATACAGCTTTGCTACTGAACGCCCCATTAGAGAAATTTATTACGTCATTCAGCATAAATGTCCTTATTAGGGGTTGTCACGTATAATATCGATTTCAAATGAATATTATTTCCTGCAAACTGGTATTTTATTAGTGTAGACGCCAGGTCATCATAAATAAATGTGCAAAATATGTAATATTCCCTTATATTGAATTTTCTCCTTATTTAAAACATATTTCTGTTTATATTTAGCGAATCCACCTCGAAGCTCCCTTGTTAAAATATTTTACTTAAAGTTAATTATAAATCCTCTCAAATAATTTTACATTACACGCATAGAGGATAAAAATAGTAATAGTGTCTCTATAAGTACCTACTTTAACGGCGTTTATTTTGGTTTTTCAGATGGTACTACTCTGTTTCACAAGATAAATAGTTTTGGGGTAAATATTTACCAAAATTACAGTAACTTTGTAGATATTCTATTATTGAATTGGCTTGAAATTCTTTTTAGTACTAATTTAGGTAGTACTTTTTATCATATTTATTACTATAAACTAAAACAGGTAAAGTAGAATTTGTACAGTAGGAACATATGTTTTTGTACTTAGATTTTTTTAAATATGCTGCATTTTTAAATATTTTTTTACATGTTTTGTGTCTATTCTTAGTGTAGAAACAATAGTTTAATGTTGCACTCAATAGTATCACGCCATCACCCAAAGAGCTTGCTTTAATCTAATGTTTCGTTACAGGGAGGCTTCCGCAGATGGGGAAATCCAAGACGACTCCATCTCCGAAAACTCGGTATCAATAGGCGATAAACGATTGTTCCTGCAACCGGCAGTTGATAAAATATTACTAAAAAAAATATTTACCCATCCTAGGCAAACTGCAAATTGGCATTAGATTTTTATTCTTTTTTCTATGTCTTAGTACCTTTGTTTAATATTAAAAAAAACATGACTAAACAAATTTATGCGAACAAAAAAAGTCAATATTAAATAAACAAATTAGTGAAAGGTCTTCCAAATATTTAGGTACCTATTTACATTGAAATTTCTATATTTAAAAAAGAAAATCAAACACCAACGTAAAACATTGTTCGCATAAATTTAGAAGGAATTAAATATGAAGAATTTACCAATTACATGCAATTAAGTGTTTGTTCGGTAAATTTTTTATTTCAAATAAATTTTAAATTCCAAAACAGCCCGAAGCAACTTTGGTATTTAAAAATAGTTACATATCACCTGTGATATAAAGAATAAAAATTTTACCAGATAATCGCTTTTATTGCATGTAAACATTTTTAATATAGTTTTTTAAAGTCAGTACCATATCAAATATACGTATCAGATTGCTAAACCCAAAATATCAAATTTTGTAAATTTATTATAATTTATATTAGTTCGTATCGTGAATCAGACAATACCAATGACAATATTTTCGATATTTTTAATTTTTTTAATAATCAAGAATATCGAATGAAACATATTCATGACAATATCATATAGATATAGTATTAGACTAAGGCCACTTGATAAATTTAGATTAAGGTGAAAATATAAACTCAACATTTGATTCAACAAGAATTTTCATGAATTTTTGTGGCCTCAAATGTTGTTTTTGAAGGTTCTGGAGGGCTGGGCCTCTAAGAGATTTGACTTTGACAATATATAAGTATTAACAATTGCTGTGTTTGACAATATACAGTATTATAAAATAATCCTAACTTTAAATGTTTTGACAATAAATGTTGACATCCTATTTGACAATTGACAATAACTTAAGTGAAAATTGATTGAATTGGAGAATCTTTAGATAATTTAGTGGTAATATATTATTTATTTTGAAAAATAAAAATATTTATGTATGTATACTTTGTGTCGGAATAAAAATATATACATGTAGTTGGCAATTGTTTATTTTAGTTTCCCTTTATTTCCTTTCCTATATGTTGTTAATATTTAAGGTGGTGTAGAAATGCTAGCACGTGAACATTAAGTCTAACAAAAAATAAACGCTGCTTCGTACATTAAAGACAGATTCAAAACTAAAAATAATGTACAATAACTTGATATATTGTTTTGGACACTGTTAGGAATACTATTCTCTTTAAACTATCACCTTTTCCAAGTCTTTTTGAAATTGAGCCTTCTGATAAACCTATTAAGTGAAATATTAATTGTGTTTAAGAAGGTTTCCGAAGAATCGATCAAAATCAAAGCAGCATTCTTGTTATTCTTAAGAGAAACTAAGGTGCCATGAGTTATCAATGACAAGACCGTAGTGCGGCAGTAGTCTGGTCTAAATTCTTCATTGTGTTGGTGGAAGAATAGAACAGCTAAGATATTGACGTTGAATGAAAAACTCTATCCAGCAGGCTTGATTACAAAGGAAATATGTGCAACTATATGTTTTGTTACTAATGCTGAGGCTCATTCGTTCGTCAAGAGTCTGCTCAGTGCAGTTACGCTTTCTCTGTGTTTTTGTGCGTTCAAAGGTTGTATACATAAATAACAAGCAATATGAGGAAGACCCAACACTTCGAAAATGGCTCTTGAGGAGGTTATTTAGCTCCATCTAATTCATGTATTTACACACAAAAAGGTCTTTGACACCCTACAAGGTTTGTTAGGCGCTTCTTTTACCAACTTTAGTTGTTTATGGACTGCCAGAATTGTCTCGTGCGTTTGTAAGTCTGAGAGCTATCGGGAATCTAATTTGCACAGGCTTCTGTTGGGTTCGATCCCAAGAAATACATCTATTCTCACCTCTCTGCCTTAACATAAAGCAGGTCGTGTGCCTCATTACTCAGATTTGATTTTATTTGCAGTATTGCGTGGGGCATTGTGCGATGTTTGTGTTTACGTTGCGCGTATGTCTGTAGAAAATTGCATTTGCGTGTGCTACATTCTTCCGTCGCGTCGTTTCTCGGTTGTGTTTTGCTTACTCGAAATCGGGTCGTTGCAATTCCGTCTGTTTTACGTTTGTTGCAGCTTTGCCCTGATTGTTTTCTGAATCTTGCTTTTTCTGTGGTTTGCCAGTACTTGGGGCTGCTATGGGCATCTTATATGACGACGTCCCTGCCGAAACGCCATTGCCTTTACGGAGGAGAAAATATGGTTCTTATTCATATATATCATACATAAATCGATAAAAATGTTAGATCTGTTATACATCCACATAGGAAAATACCCCTTTCAAATATGGATGAATTAAAAACTAAATGGAATGAATTAGAAAAAGATCAAATAATTGACGAAATTTTTAAGCTTGCTGAGTCGGTAAATTCAAGGGTCATAGTAAGAAAACACAATGGTACGATTCGACTTTGTATGGCTCCAAGAAGTTCCAATCTAGATGAGATTGTTAGTAAAATAAAAAAAAGTTAAATATTTTTGTACATTAGATTGTTATTCGGATTTTTATCAAATTAATTTAGACAATGAAAATTGTCTGTTTTCAATTGAAAGAGCATCTGAAACAGAAAAAATGTTAATGAACAATTTGTAACTAGACAAAACAATATAAGGTTTTATTATAATAGACGCAATATAAATGAATTAAAAAACCGGCCAAAGAGCAAAATTTTAAATTTAAATAATAGAAAATGATATCCAGGTATGCTTTATGTAAAATAAGTATTCGATTTTAACCATTTAAATTTACATTGTCTTTATGCAGAAAAATCATTTCATTTATAGCAACTGTCAAGTCATCAAGTTTATCTAAATTATTACTTTTTTAATATATTCACGTTTAAAATTTAAGTGTGGAATGTATATTCTACAATTTTATGATTAAGACAAATAAAAGAAAATCTTAACATTGGGCTGCCAAAATAATACGAAAGTTGCCTATACTTGCTTAAATGGTGGATGCTCACTCATAATATCAGCGGATACTTCTGTGCAGTCAGATTACAATAAAACAATTTATATTTCAAATAGTATATTTTGCAAATTAAGCCTTAAATAATATACATAAAACAGATTTTTTTAGGCAAATGCATAAAATAGGTACTATCTAATGTATATATAATTTATTTATTTTAAAATAAGCATAAGCACCGAAATATATACAAACATATCTTCAAATTATTAAGCCCAATAATTTTTGCTAACATAATGTGATTGTGTAAAATCGTTGGTAAACCCACTGATGTTTTCTGTGGAATTTTCTGTAACTTGAGCGTGAGACCAGTTTCCATGTTTGTTGTTCCATGCTACACCGCCATTATCTTCTATGCCATTTGAGCTAGCCATTTCATGTTTCACCTCTCCCTTCAATCTCATGGCAATAGATTCAGAGCAATGGTCTGTGCTATGCAAACCGTTAATATTCGAAGAGTGAGTGTTTGCGTTTAGAGAATTACCGTTTGGAATATTGGAACTATTCCCAAAAGCCGTTGAGGCTAATGGCGAAGATGAAGACGTGCTTGGTGGCATTACATTTGACAAAGAAGCTAAAGGTGAAGTCGTCAAAGAGTTTGAAATAGGTGAATGTCCTAATTGCGTCCCGGCCATTTGAACTGAGGCCATTTGCGCTGTTGCCATTTGAGCACTGGCCATTTGGGCGTGCGCCATTTGAGCTTGAGCTAAAGCGTAATTGGCGTCAAAAAACGCTGAATAATCGTTTCTTCCCATATCTTGACTATTATAAGATTGTTGAAACATATTGTAATTGGAAAACTGAGAGTTCCTCCAATCAGTATGAGAATTATCGGATGTGTATTGGCAGGCCATGTTTCCTAATGGCAGGGACGGAAATCCTAAAGCTTGATTGGCGCTGCTCGCATGTTTCCTCAGTCGAGCTCGGCGGTTTGAAAACCACACCTAAAAAACGCAATATTTATAAAAAGGATGGCTTCGCTTTTAATTGACAATTAACAACCAAGTAGTATTACAATTAAAGTTTATAAAAGGTTTTAAAAATTAATCTCGAAATAAAAGGAATTTGTAGAGCGACGGCTAAATGAAATTAAATTACTTACTTGTATTCTGGCTTCTGTAAGGCCAGTTTGTTGTGCGAGTTCTTCTCTTGTATATACATCAGGGTATTGCGTTCGACTGAAAGCTCTTTCTAGTGCTTCTAGCTGCTCTCCGCTGAAAGTAGTTCTTGACCGTCTCTGTTTACGTTTCAGCGGTATGCCAGGCTCCGACTCCGTGTCGCTATCAGCTTCCCGGCCTTCCCATCATGGAACAAATGAAATATTAAATTAATATTATATAGTTTGGAAGGCTGCAGGCTCCGAAAACCCTGACCCCGACAAACAATTTACTTTATATTAAATTCTTGACCCACCCAACATATTTTCTACGCTGAAATAATAATACTGGGACTTCGCCAAACAATTTACTAATTATTACTGAAGCGTTAAGGTAAAATGTATCCCCAATAATAATTTATGTAACTATTTAAATTGTATAAAAATGTATAAAAAATACTATTCTAATCGAAATGGGGAAATATATTTCAAAGATAATCAAAAGATTAAGGTTTAAGATATTATGTGTCGTTCTTAAGTGAATGATGGCTTTTTTAATCTTTTCATCACATTTCGGTTAAGAGAAACTTCATATCATTTTGCTATATAAACTCTTAGTAGAGATAACGCGATAATATAAAAATACTGTTCAGCGTTTTTAAGTTTTCATAAGATGACTCGTGTCGTGTATGACATTAAATAAATGATATTCGGTATAATTAATATTGGCTATACAGTATAAAAAATCTGATGTGTATTATTATATTATCATTTTTAATAAATTTGTAGTTTCTCTTTTCCTTTTGTGATTTTCCACAGTTCTTCTTTTATTAATTTCTTACATTTGTAGTTATAATCAAACAATTTTCATCGGCATATTCTTCACTTTCCAGCTTTTGTTTTCTTTTTTAAATTATTTATAGATATTGGAATTAGAAGATAACATTGGTAAAAG
>JAUIMW010002622.1:0-10459 GCA_033557785.1 Enochrus cinctus | reverse complement strand
TTAGAATTTTCTTTTTATTTAATTATAACTCGGATATTATGTGCTGGGGGTGTGGGACCACAACACAAGCTTTTTTGGCTTAGGTGCGTCCCACGCCTCCAAATGTTTGGATTAATGTATAATTTTATTAAACTATATATATAATATTTAATTTTTATTTTATTTTAATGTAAACATCTGTAAATGCGAGCACAGAATTATTAATAAATTTCATTTCATTTTTCATTTCATAATGTATGTATTCGTACATATCATCAACAGAAATGTGCTGAAAAGTGCTGTATTAATTTGATTCTTTGATGATGTTGTTAATGTGTGTAATGATTTTGATAAATGATCTAATATGGTGAAAGTTTCAGAAATCATTACATTCAGTTTGCTTTTGTAAAATTTAAAAATGTTGTTTTTAAATTTTACAAAGACACACTGAATGTATCAATAAAATGAACAAATAATGATATGAATTATTATTGATATTCTTTTTATAATTTTAGTTTGTGAGGAAGTTGCAATCTTAAGTAATTAGTTAAACGAAGTCGGTGTACGTTGAACCTTTCTAGTAAAGAAGAGATTATTATCAAGATTCTTATTTGTTTGATTTCTTGAAATACTACAAGAAATTAGACGATGTGTGTGGAATAACTTTCTACAGAACAAACTTAACATAATATTTTCTTATCTCACGAATCCAATTTATTATAAATAATTAAAAATTTATCTAAAAATTATAATTTATTTATTATTACTCATTATCGCGGAGGTAGTGCGCGGTGAGCAAATGTGCGGAGATTTTTAAAGAAACTTTATCATTATAATTGCTCTATTCATTTCACATGTAATTGAATATGTTTCGGAATAGTCGGAATCTTCGCAAAGACAACCCTATTATTTCGAGACCAATAATTTTAGTCCAGCTAAAAAACAAATCCCAAAAGCAAAGTAACCCTTCCTTCTGGTACTAGATTATATTTGTTCAAACTATTAAGCTATGGAGATGAAACTAGCGCTGGTTCGCAATTTCCACATTTGTTTAGCGTTTGTTCGCGATAAGGGTAAGGGAACTCTGTTCAACCCAAACATTGTTCTCGTTATTAGAAAATCGAGCGTTATTTTGGGGCAATTAAAAAAGTAATTTACAGTCTGGCATTGTAATTCTTTTCGATGGGTTTTGGTTCCATCAACTATTCTAAATAGTTGACCTTTTGCATAAGGGATGCCAGTGGTCCCATCATTTAGTGGAATTTATTTTGCTGATTTCATTCCACTAAAAAAAGATAATAAATACGTATCTATATGTTTAAAATAAATGATTTTTGTTGACTCTATAATTTGCTCATGCCATGGTTACTTACGGAATTTCATTAGCGCACGGGGTGCTTATCAAATTTTGTGGGCCAATCAGCAGGCTTATCAAAGTTTGGGGTAGACGTTCTCAAATATTTTGCTTGTATTTAACTGGAGGGATGGTCTTCAGTCGATTTAAAAATTTAATAAAACCCATCGCAGTACCTTTCTTAATTTTTTTACCGTAATTGGTTTATTCTCATTATTTTGCATTTAGAAAGTGCAACAAAATTTTATAATAAACAGGTTCCACATTATTTACACATTAGATTTTCTAGCAATATATGCTTAATAACACATATAAATGTCCTAGTATTTGTTTTAATTAATTATATATATAAGCCAATACAAATATATTTAGCGTTGCATAACATTAATTGATATACAGTTTATATTGATGATTTATAAACATTGTCTTTTCCTTCATTAATTTATAATAAGGCTTCTATTTTAAAGGAAGTCAATTATTGCCATTCTATTTTTCATTTTGTTAAATGTATATTTCATTTTACATTATTTATTTACATGAACTCATTTTTTCAAAAGCATAGTTAATATTCGAATAGATTAAATATCAGTTTTATTTACATTTAAAAAATTAAAAAATAGCGGCAATCCATTTGATGGTCATTCATGTTTTTAGAACAATATTTAAAGCACTGACATCGTTTATTTAAAATATTTTTAATATTAAACGTTAAAAGCGTTGATATAGATTTATTTTAAATTTAATCCCCTGTGCTCATAAAGATGTGAAAAACATGTGTTATTATCAAATTAACTTTTTTTAACTTGTATTATAAAACTGAATTATCTTTCTGAAACGTTTCCCTAAAAATTTCTATTAAAATTTTTGAAAGGTTGTAACAATATTTTTGTTCGCAGGGAGTAAGCAGAAGTAGTTCGGGCAAATATAGCTGCGAAGCAACGAACACAGAGGGAACAGAAAGAAGCACTCCCTTCCATCTGCGAGTCAAGTTTGAACCGGTCTGCGGGGACGGCTCAGGAAGGAAAGTCCTGGGTGTAGCCAAGGACGAACCACTTAGGGTCGAGTGCAAGGTGAGTGAGCTCCAAATTCAATTGAAAATTGGCCCAGAAATTCCATCCCTCTCCCACGTTCGCCTCTTTCCCCAGCGCCCCTCGATTTCATTATCGGCCAGTAGGTCTTAATTCAGCCTCTCTTTCTCGTACGATTAGCCGTCTTTGTCTTTCGCCCGATGCCCTTTAAACATCGTATAATTTGTTCGTTTAATCAAAACGGAATACGACGGAAGAGATTTTCCTTTGAAAATGAAACAAGAAAAATATACCCGATAAAAAAGGCACGAGCTAAGATTTTGGGGGTGTATAAAGCATATATCTATACGATAGAATCTACAAATTCTCGTATTCATAGGGGCTAGTCCTCCAAGCCTAAAGTGGCCTCTCTGAAAAAGAAGCATTTCTATTATCGAAATCGATATTGAAAATGCGATAAAGGAATAAAATCCCCGGAAAATAGACTGCTTTGGAACTACAAAAGGGCCGGGTTCGCCACAAATTGACAAAAAATATACAGTTTCGGTTTAAATAAATGTTAGCAGCTCTAGTAGCTTTATTAATTTATATTTTAAGTGTGGAGTTTTTAAATACGTCTCGCCGGTAGCTGAAGGGCGACTACCAGCCGCCAAAAAAAAAACAAAGAAATTGCGAGGAAGCGACGTAATTTAGTAGAGATCGCTTACAAAGATGGTCCGCTCTCTAGAGTGTTTTCTATAGCTTGAGGCCGGTTAACTATTAAAGGGAGCTAGTTGAAAATTAACGAAGAGATGGCCTGCTTTCCTTTTGCACTGTTTTATCTAAGCGTAATTAAATACTTCTCGGATCCTTCCAGTTTCCGATTTCTAAGAGGATGACTCTATCTTAGAAGCCAGGAATTTACTACAACCTGTTGAGAGTATTGCGTTGTAATTGTTTTGAGGTCTCTGTGTTACGCGAGTGAGTGTTAGGTTGGAGTGCTGTGTAAAAACAGAAATCTCTTTGTAATTACTCCGACGCAAATAAAACCTACTCGCTACTCAATAATTGATTGCAATTCTATACTGTTGTTTTTGACCTATATTTACAAGCATTAATAAGTTTCCAATTAAACTTTACATAACAAATATCAGCAAAACTAGATCACTCCGGGAAAAATTAAAATTTGTATTTGTTTTTAATGCTGGATCAAATTGCAAATAAACTTTAAGCGTATGTTCAAATACAAAATATTTAAAACTCAAACTTTATTAGTTCCCCAATCAAAAATTGATTATGTTAAATTCACTCTGTTTAATTTTGTGTATAATTAAGGTAAGGAAGGCTTAAGTGAGAACAATAGCGGCCGAGTGAGTGACTGGTCGGTTTTCGTTAAAATGCAAATGGAGATGTAGAATAATAAGGGCAGTGTGCTTTGCATGGCAAATAATTAATTTAATTGTGATTTAAAATGGATGAGAAACAACTCCAAAACAATCACTCATTTTAGATTAGCCCTGCTTCTCATCCAACAAACTAGTTAACGAGATTGGGATTCATAAGGGTCACTCGCGCCAAACATTCTCTTCGCTTTATTCAAATAATACACAAACACATTTTAATATAATACTCACGGTAGTACCTTTTCCATATACGCAGAATTTCGTTTCGAATAAGCTTTGTTCGTTAAAATTCCAGCTTTCCCAGCTCTGGAAGCTTTAGACTTTATTAGATACTCGACATGATCGTAAATGAAACACAACAAAGCCAAATTTTAATTTAACCTAAGAATATCATGAATTGTCTACATTAAATTTTGTCTCTTAATTCATGTATCTTTTATTTTATTTTGATTTTGCTTCCATTTAAAGTGTATTTTTATTAACAATATAACTTCTAGAACATCGACGATTCAAAGGCCTTTGTAAGATAATCTTTACGAGTGAATAGAATAGTAAGTTTATAAACATATAAATAATATGGTGAATCGACAGCTAGGTAACCATTAAAAATCTTTTCGAAAGCCTGACTGCATTCAAACAAAGCATCGATTACTAGTGGAATGCCCATTAGAAAAGCAATTGCAATATTAAAAGAGAACGAACGTTTAAAGTTTGTGGTTCTGATTATTGAGACGTTTTTTTTTTTGTGGTGGAGAGCTATAAAAATTACCAATATCCGTTCTGAAATACATTTTATCATATTAATATTACTAATTAATTTTTGTAAAATATTACCTGTAGTTTATTTTCTACATTTAGGAACATCTCTTCGATTAAATTTTTCTTTCATTCTCCACAAAAGGACTTTCTTTTACTTCTTCCATCTAGAAATGTTTCTTCCACATTTCACTTTTCTCCTCTCTACACACTTCTCAGCACTCCTTCCTTCTTTTACTTCTTTTACTGGCTTTAGACTCTTTATTATCGGAGTTTCTAGCACGCATTCACTCTTATTTATAATGTTTATTTTTCAGACAGAGACATTCAAAACTATTTTACGATCTACGCTACTCGCTAACTCGGACGAGCTCTCACAATACATATTGACTTCTACTTCGCTTGATATGAATTGTCTTGCATCTAGCCTACGCTAGCATCTAATACAATGCGAAGTTATAGTTTAAAACATTTCGAAAGTTTGCCCAAGCCGGTGCGCTCCAAATTTTGCACTTTCGCTTTGATTTGGACGTTATGTGAACATATGTGTCACCTTGTGGAGTAGATGTTCCTTTGCCGCTCTCTTAACAAAATAATATAAAATTAGTGAAAAATAACAAAAAAAAGGAAGGTGTAACTAAACCAACGCGTGGAAGTGAGACCGAGGAGGCATTTGTGAAAAGAATGGTGGAGAAAGTGATTGGAGATGAAACATTATAAAGAACAATAATGTAAAAGATAGCCGATCTCTTTGAACAAAAATATCAAGAAAGAATCAAGGAGCTAGAGCAGATGGTGAGCTCACTCGAGGTCGAGGTTGCGGAGAGAAAAACAAAACGAGGACACCGCAGCAACTGTCATTGACTTGTTAAAAACAAAATTAAAGATCAATGTGGACAACAAAAACATTGATATAACGCACAGGCTCAAAGGGAAGCCAAGGCCAATAATTATAAAATTTACAAGAAGAACAGTGAAGAAACAAGTAATGAGTAGTTTGAAGAACCTGAAGGGCACAAGAATAATCGTAAGAGAAGACTTGTCAAGAAAGCGATTGACGCTGATGGAAAGTGTACGAGCGGGACTCGGTTTGAGCTACAGAGAAGTCTCGTCTATGGACGGTAGGATCTGTGCAAGACACAATGAAGACGTACGAAGATTCGAAACGGAGGGGAACCTGAATAAATATCTGAAAAGTCTGCACAGAGAGAATAAGCCCACCCATGAATTCGTAGACGCCTTGCCTTAAGAAAGACGGTTGCGCACAGGATTTGTTGTTATCATGTCAGAGATAACCTCTTTAAATATTTTACATACGATTGATTGAACATATGTGATTTTGACTCATTTTAAACTAAGTGCTATGTCTGATGCTTAAATGTAATTTTCATAATGTTATGTACATAAGAGCAAGCTAGGCAACGAAATGTGCGAGGGCGATATGATTTTTGTATTGTTATTATAAGGGAAAGTTTTTTGAGGGGAGAAGCGGCGTGGCGTTTTTCCGAGGGAAATTTCATTTTTCTTGGAGCATCTAAAGTTTGTAACTGTGTCCGAGCACTGCATCTGAGATCGCATCGTGCTATCGAAACAACTTTTTTTACAAAACACCGATCAGTTAATTTACACTCACTTGATAATTCTTACAAATATTTTTTCTTCACTCCTCAAGAAATAAATATTCATATAAAGACTTCATACACATTTTAGGTATTAAACACGAACGAAAGCGCAGATATAGAAATATTCACAGGTGACATAAACATTGATTATCAAACGAAAACAACATCGACACCAATGATTACATAAATGTGATGGAAGGTTGCGGGTAAATTCCATACATAAACAAACCAACAACTGAAGTTGTACTGTACGCAGATGACACATCTGCAGTATGTTCAAATTCCACAGAAGAAGAACTGAAAGAATCAGTAGTAAGTGCTTTGGACCAGCTAGATATTTGGCTTAATGAACATCACCTACGCATGAACACAGGCAAGGCTGAATTAGTAGTTTTTAAAACATCAAATGATAGACAAGAATTCATAGTTGGCAGAAACAGTGAAATACTTACCTCAAAACCGTCCACTAAACTTCTGGATATTCATTTAGATGAAGATCTAAAATGGAAGATACATATTAATGAGTTGACAAATAAAATATCAAAATAAACCTATCTTTTGAAGTCCATCAAAACCATGGCAGGTTTGAAAGCTTGTGTGACGGTATACTATGTACATGCCATATTACGATATGGAATTGTCTTTTGGGGAAATATTTTTAAATTTCTTTGTGAAACTGCATAGGCATTGAATGGCATTTGTATATAAAATCATAATAAAATTAAAATTTAATTGCCAAAATACCTAACAATAGTTATATTGTGCGGCTTACCCCTGGGCATGAAATTAATTTCGTTCAATACAGTGGAGGTATTGATTGCTACTCAATATTAACACAGTTCAGAACATATTATTCCAATAAATGGTGGATTAAGTGAAGCACTTACCAATAATACATATAGCATCCATGTTTGAGAACCGCCATCCTGGATTGGCGTAGGATCAGTTCGCAAATACCGCCGCTAATTGATTGAAAAGGTACGATGAAGAAGTTTCCCGGGTCGCGAGGCGCGGATGTGTCATAGCAGAATAAATTCATGGAGAAAATTCTTTTTATATATTTGAAAAGTTTCTCCGAAGTTACAAATATTCCTGGCCCATAAAAATTTCCGCGCATTTGACTCTCTTCACCTTTTAAAACTTCTTTGTGTGTTAAGTGACTTTGCATATTTCAAGTAACAAGCTATTTTCGACGAGACTGGAGCTTTTTCAACAGCTTTTACAACAAACGCCCTGGGCAGTTAGCCAGTGCAGGTGTCTCATATACTTGAAATATCTCGTAAAACGTCATTTTACAAGGACACATAAGTGGTAACAAGCATCTCTTTGAAGTTTATTCAAGTCACTAAGAAGCTAATGTCGTGTAAAAAGAAAGGCATGTGCTTTCACAAGTGTTTATTTCTAAATTTAGCTCAAATATCGTACGGACGTTATTAATTTTAATTAAAAAAAGCTCTTTTGGTGCTGTCGCAAACTGTCGACATTTATGTCGATAACAGCCGACAGCAAATTAAACAGCTATTGTTATTTTCCCTAAATAATTTTTTAGGGGAGTTATTTTTTTTTAACAAGCCAACTCGTAATTAACCGCTCAAAATTCAACGCGCAAAAGGGAAAAGACGAAGAAAAAAAAACAAAGGAGATGAAATTAACACGGTACAAGTAGCAAATTAATTAGAGTGAGATATACATTCGTACGTCATAATTAATTTAACAGAATGCGCTGCCGGCAGACTTTACCTGCCTCCAGTTCTGCGGCCTGCTCGAGCCAAGCTGTTAAGTAAACCGTAGCTATCATATGAGTACATTAGCAGCATAGAACCGGGCACGATATTTGGAGATATTATTAATGAATTCTACGCCTTATCATATCTAGCTGACCCCGCTGTAATTACCGAGTCGTCTATATTTCCCCATTATATGAGGGAGCGCACCCCGTCCATTTCCGTAGGTAAGTTCGAATTGCACGGCCGAGGTATACTTTATGAATTTCCTTCCCGTAACTACCCTACGTCTGTGGTTTGGCGTCGTAATCGAATCGAATCTGGGATCTACACAGCTTAGATTAACTTACCATCTATGATTATACGGTGCTAATATTGAATAGATACATTATCTAAGACATGTTAGCAAGTTTAAATTAAATTTTTCGCCACTAAGTTTGGATATTTATTTACGAAAAGGCATCACATAAAAGATTGCTATTTTCAGAAACATATTGCCTATAATATCGCGTTACATTACACCGTGCGGCTGCCTTTCTTCTCGCAACATTTGTTATATTTTATTAGACCTTTCATACCTCTGATGATGGTTCGGGTATATGTGGCTTTCTCGTCCTTTTTTACAAATAAAGGATCCTGGCAGAAGAAAAACTGGCAAATACTTTATATCTGATATCGAATCAAACAAACAAAAGCTTCGATTTATCAAAATTTTCTTATATATACGTACGTCCGACGCTGCCGCAAAAGTGGATGACTGGTCAAAATGTTAAAAAGCGAACCGTCTCACCCCAAATCAATATCGAGCTATACGTTTTCCCGTATATATCAAGTTATTCATACTGATCCTTTCCACATCAGTTTTTCCCCTGCCCTGCCAGATGCGAAAACATTCTGTTGCCGAAGTTTGAATTTAAGGTTAACCTCCTGAAGTTTGCTTTGTTTCGTTTTAAAACAAATACGCTTTCTTCCTTCGACCAAAGAAATATAATAGTAATTACGATTAAAAAGAAGCTTTATATTCTAAAAAAAAGAAAGAGGACGATAATAAAGGAAAACAATTATTATTTTTCGGGGGAAAGTTAGGAAAAGTTTTCAACATTTTATGTCGAATTTAAATATTACAAGCTTAGTCGCCTCATCGTAAAACATTGTTGAACTCGCTCGAGACGTTTTATCGGTAATTTTAACACAGAAAATTACTGAAACTTCATAAATTCTTTCACGAGAAAGTAAGGGCACGTCCTGGGCCCAGAGGGCTCAAGATACTTTATATTGGGGATATTCTCTATACATACTGCTCCTGTTTTTCAAATTGTGAATAAAATTGCTCTTTTTCTGCACCATTTAATATGAATCCATTGGGCTTTTGCATATCTTTTCACTACTTTTGTAAGATTCTCGTAGCCAGTCAATTATATTTATGCAAATCCATTAATTAAACAGACAATCGTTGTTTGGAATAAATATGTTGCAAAAGCTGTTTGTTATAATATTTAGTGTGAAATTATCAATTTTCATATTCAACATTTTCGAGGCTTATTGGCACTGTATGGCTAACACGGTTACCATAAATAATTTATTCAAATAAATTAGCAGCACTAAGCTGCCAATTAAATCAATTAAACCGGAAATTAATCGATCTACCGCTGTAAATATCTGTAATTGGAGGTTGCACGTGGGCTTTGCTAATGCATATAACAGGTTCAACTTGATTGAGTTTGGAATAACAAAAGTAATACCGATAATAAGGTAAAATTAACCTTTTCAATAATATATCTAAACACAAGACATTACGATCGAACCACCGCTTTTTATTTATATTGCTAACAGCAGAGGTGGTCCCATTTTTTTTTGTTTTCATTAAATAATAACCGGGCTTAAATATGAAATAAAGATAAAGACTAATTGCTTAATTTATTATTCCTTTGAAGGTTTTCTGAGATAATTAAAAAATAAATGTTTTTGTAAAGAACCGGACGAATATTTTTAGTTAGCAGCGATGTTAATCCTGACGTAGTAACAAAAAACGTGGATTAATTTTCGTACTTCATTTCGCTTCATATTAAATTTTACCCGCTCGTTTTTCGAAATATCCTGTTTTATTGAAAGATTACCATGAACCCTTTATCGTATTATTAAGCCGTAAATAACAACGTTATGGATAGATTAAATTAACATTACACCAGCTTTTTTTAATGTGTAAGAAAATTATTGCCGAGCTTCGCCAGAAAGAAACAAGCAATTAAAGTTTAAAGGTATCATTAGTGCACACAATCGAATAATAAAACTTTCTCTACGGATTTAGTGAAAATTAAGCTTAATCTTCTTTCCGCGTTTGAATTTTTATTAGAGTTCGCAGTGTTTTAAAATAAGGAAATTAATTTCCTGGACCATATTTCTCACAAATTAAATGAACTTCTGTGCGTTCAGTTCCCTCAGTTACCATCCCTTTGTGTTGATTTATAATGACTATTAAATTTACTACTTCCCGGTAAGGAGCTTTCGGATATAACTTTTTTTATTGAATTTAAATAGATTTTTCGTAAATTGAGAAGCTTTTACGTTTGAGATATCAGGATGGCAAAAGGTTGAGATATATCTTAAAAACATC
>JAUIMW010002621.1:0-10461 GCA_033557785.1 Enochrus cinctus | reverse complement strand
GGGGTCTGGGGAACATGGAATGTCCTCCAGGTGCACTGTCTTCTACGTATTTCTAATTTACCTAAAATTCTTGATGGAAAAACGAAAAACGTAGTTTGCTGAGCACCTGGAGGACATTCCATATTCCCCAGACCCCCTGGTAGTCTTTCTATTGTTATTTAAAATCAGTTAACATTCCTTTATTACAACAGAGTAAAA
The DNA here is from genome assembly GCA_033557785.1 of Enochrus cinctus. Classification (NCBI taxonomy): domain Eukaryota; kingdom Metazoa; phylum Arthropoda; class Insecta; order Coleoptera; family Hydrophilidae; genus Enochrus; species Enochrus cinctus. The sequence continues at coordinate 10,263 of JAUIMW010002621.1, read as the reverse complement.
AACAACGCAAGAAAGGACTACCAGGGAGTCTGGGGGACATGGAATACCCTCCAGGTACTCAGCAAACTACGTTTTTCGTATTCGTTAATTATTGAATAAATTAAGAGTACCATCAATAATTTTAGGTAAACTAGAAATACGTAGAAGACAATGCACCTGGAGGGCATTCAATGTCTCCCAGACCCCCTGGTGGTGCTGGAGGGCACTCCATGCAACCCAGACTCTCAGTGGCTTCTTATAATGTTGTTTAAACAAAATAAACATCCCTTTAATGAAACAGAAGAATAAACAAAACTAAAGAGTGATCACCAAGGGGTCTGGGGGACATGGAATGTAAAATTCTTGATGGTACTCTTAATTTATCTAAATTAAATCAACGAATACGAAAAACGTAGTTTATCGAGTACCTGTGGGACATTCTATGTCCCCCAGACCCCATGGTAGTTTTGCTTTTATTGCTGAAAATAAGTTAACATTCCTTTATTACAACAGAGTAAAAAACAATGCAAAAAAGAACCACCAGGAGGCCAAGGGGACATGAAATGTCCCCCAGGTACTTAGCAAACTTCGTTTTTCGTATTCGTTCGTTTATCTTAAATAAATTAAGAGTACCATCAATAATTTAAGGTAAACTAGAAAAACATATTCCTTGTCTCCCAGACACCCTGGTGGTGCTGGAGGGCACTCCATGCCACCCAGACCCTTAGTGGATTCTTATAATATTATTTAAACAAAATAAACATCCCGTTAATGAAACAGAAGAGTAAACAAACTAAAGAGTGACCACCAGGGGGTCTGGGGGACATGAAATGTCCTCCAGGTACACCACCATTTACGTAACTGAAATTTATTGTAAGAATATCCTAAAAACAATCATTCATTCTCTAATTTTAACTGATAAATAAGCTATACGTAGATTGCAGAGTACTTGGAGGGCATTCCATGCAACCCAGACTCCCTGTAGCTTCTTATAATTTGTTTAAACACAGTAAACATATACTTCTCATAAACAATTAGAAACTCTAACAAAACTAATTTAGCTAAAATGTATCTTTCGATATGAAGAACGTATATGACAGACAGACATGGAATGTCCTCCAGTCCATATAATATAATAAAATTGAATATCACACAGAAAAAGACTATCAAGGGGTCTGGGAAACATGGAATGTCTTCCAGGTGCACTGCTATCTAGGTTCTTATTATTTTCCATTAAAAATGGTAAAAATTTATCTAAGAATAATCCTTCTTTAGGACGAATACAAAACACACTCAAACACTATATCTGAAGGACATTCCATATCGACGAGATTTCCAATTTAAGGGACAACATTCGAAGTTGTAGAAATTACATTACCATTTTAGTGTTGTATTAAAGTTGAGGGTCAAATTTATCTAAGATTTAACCTTCAATATGAAGAACGTGTATGATAGTTTATCTAGAGGACATTCTACGTCCTCCCCCCCATGGAATGTCCTCCAGGTACAGGTCATATACCTTCTTCTTGTCGAGGAAAAAATCTTAGATTAGTTATTGTTTATAATTGTTCATAGAACGTACTCAGGCAGCAGAGCACCTGGAGGACATTCCACGTAATTTTAAAATGGCAATGTAATTTTTAATAACATCGATTATTGATGTAGACCTAGAGACAATCAACATTCGATGTTATTAGAAATTAAATCACTACTAAAATTGAAATTGAATTGAATTAAATATAGTGCATAAAAGAATCACTAGGGGGCCAGGGGGAGATGGAATGCCCTCAAGGTGCACCGCCATTTACGCATCTGTATTTTATTGTTAAAAAAATCCTAAAAACAATCATTCGTTCTCATATTTTAATTCATAAATAAATTAACGTAGAAAGCAGAATAGCTGGAGGACATTCCATGCAACCCAGACTCTTCGTGGCTTCTTATTATGTTGTTTAAACACAATTAACATCTCTTTAATGAAACAGAAGAATAAACAAACTAAAGAGTGACCACCACAGTACCTGTAATTTATTGTAAAAAATTAATTATAGATAAAAATTATTTAGAAAATGATGCACCTGGAGGGCACTCCATGTCTCTCAGATCCGCTAGTGGATGTTTACTGTGTTGTATTTAATTTTCTTGCAGTTTTAAATTGGTAATTTAATTTCTAACAATATAGATCATCACAGAGTTTGGAGGTCATAGTTTGAAGTTTCAGCCCTAAAAATGTGAAAAGATAACGAATAAAAGATAAGAGAGCACTTAGGTACTACTTAAGTACTAAACAAATTTTAGAATTGCATTACTTACTAGTTGTAAAAAATTCATAAAATTCAACTATGAATTCCAATTTGTATTAATAAACGCTATCTTTAAACCTTGACCATGTCTAAGAGTTGCTGTGTAAATAATGTTGACTTAATAACCAAAAAAATCTAATTCTAATATTTGTTTAGTACTTAATTCACAAGTACCTAAGTACTCTCTTATCTTATATTTATTACCTCTGAACTACTGTGTTATTGCTTTCCAGTAAGAACTAGAAAAGACACAGGACTGCCAAATCTACCTCAGGAATTTAAAAGTCTGTTGAGTATCTGCAACCAAATTAACTATACTGGATTATGGTTGCTAAGTGTCATCTTCTTAATTTAATTTTGTCTTGTAAGAACTTCTCAAAAAAAATTACCAAAAGATCTACTCAAGGCAATTTTTGATAAACGTAAAAAATATCTTTATCTAGAGAAACACTCTAAGAATCTATTTTTTAAGCAGATACCTCTTGGCATATTCTTAGGGTAATTAGACACAATGACTTAAAGATAATATATAGAGGAACAAAAAATATTTCTTTGGGTACTACTAAACTTTAATCGGGGTACTATCAGACCCCATCTAATCAAAAATAAAAGAGAGAGGAGAATGAGTTATTCAACATGTTTAAATTATATAGAATCCCTTTATTTAACTTTCAAGAGAGTCAAATTTATAGAAATTAGGACCACCAGGAGGTCTCTAGATAAATTAGTTTTACTGCTATTAATTGTTAATAAGAAATATACAGATACACCTAGAGGACATCCTATTTATCGTAGACACCCTGGTGGATCATTTTTGGGTTGAATTAATCCTCCAGGTGCACCACTAGCTGTATATATAATGTATCTAAAATTTATCCTTTAATGGATTCAATGTATTTGACAGTATACCTAGAGGATATTCCATGTCCCCGGACCTCTTGATAGTCCCTCTCTTAAGTTGTTTTAAACTCTACATAAACATTCGATGTTATTAGAAATTAAGCTGCCATTGTAAATTGCAATAGATCTAAATACAACGTAAAAAAGGACCACCTGGTGGCTTTTTATGTATTTTTTTTTTAATCTTTCAACCATTTAGCAAGAAGAACGTATATGATAGAATACCTAGAGGACATTCCATGTCCAAGAGTGTGTGAGTTTTTTGTGTTTTTTTTTCCTTCACTTAAGAGGAGGGTACGTCTAAGTTCAGTGCCAGTTTTAGCAGGGGAGTTTGGTGAAAATGTCGTTCGAAAGGTGGAGGCAAGGGAGGTAGAGGCATGTTCAAAGAATGCGTCTTTCGCAGTTAAGGATTTTTTCGGAGAGGGTCAAAGTTTTGCTACTCTGTAATCGAGAGCTGGGCGGATGAACGTTTTGTGTGTATGGATAAGACTAGAAGACTCACAACTTTTGAATTTTCCTTTAAGTAAACGGAGTAGATTACAACGTGACCTCATTTGTCGGAGAATTGAGATTATTTCAGGGGCGAGGTTGAAGTATTTGCTGAATGATACTCCGAGGTATTTGGGATTGTCAATTAGAGGGAGGTTCGTGTTGAGTAGTTTAAGTTTTACGTCGTTCTGGGATAGTCTGTGGGAAGATCTGTATGAGGGGTGTTTGAAGAGAGTGACGAGTTTTGTTAGGTTTGGGCTGGATGTGCCATTTGAAGAACCACTGTTCAAGTGTTCGCTTCGTTGTCAGAGGAACCAGAGCTGGTTGAGTTGTTGCGGGAGCGTTGGGAGGAGGTGGAGTCCAGAAATGAAGTCAGTGGCTGAATCAACCTTGGCCTGGTTCCGGGTAATTATTTTGGAATTCCTGCTTGCCATTGCTCTTTGAATTTGTTCGTAGAGAGCCTTGGTTTCGTCATCAAGACACATGAAGATAAGTTAACAAAATCAAAACAATTTTTAAAAAAGTTTTTTTTTGCAGACCTGTGCTATAGACAGAACCAACTTCCTCAAGTTTACTTAGATGTCTGGAGGGTCTTAGACTTTGAATTGAGCGAGAGATACCTCGTTTACTAAAGAGGAAGAAGAGGACATTCCATGTCCCCAGGCCTCTTTTCTATTACAATTTTAAATGCTAGTTTCTAATAACATGGAATGTTAATGTAGAGTATTAAACAACTTAAGAGAAAAGCTACCAGGATGCCTGAAATACATGGAATACCCTCCTGGTGCACCAACGTCTGGACACAACACTAATTTGAACCAAAGAAGAACGATATACCTGGAGCGCATTCCATATCCAAAAGACCTCTCATGGTCTCTATCTTAAGTTGTTTTAATTTCTACATCATATTTGGGGAACATGATGTGTCTTTCAAGTGTACTGCTATCTATCTACTTCTTACAAACAAAAAAAATCGTATTTTATCTAAGATTTATTCTTCAATATGAAGAATAGATCTAGAGGTCATTCTATGTCTTCCTATGGAATGTCCTCCAGGTACTCATATACGTTCTTCTTGTTAAGGGATAAATCTTAGATTAGTTATTTTTTATAATTGTTAATAGAAAGTACTTAGGCAGCAATGCAACTGGAGGACGTTCCATGCCTTACAAACCATTTGATTGTCTCTCTCTCTTAAGTTTTTTAAACTCTACATCAACATTCGATGTTGGTAGATATTAAAATACCATTTTAAAATTGCAATTAACTTAAATACATCGTAGAAAAAGGCACCTGATGGACATTCCATGTCCCCCACACTCCCTGGTGGACCTTTACTTTTTTTTTATTGCATTTTTAAAATGGCAATTTAGTTTACAACACCAGTTTAGCGACGGTTTGGGGAATTAAGGATGCTCTCTATCGTCGTAAAACTGGATTGAATTTGAAGTTAATAAGTATAGTACCGCCTTATATGATGAATTTCGAGAACTGCTTCAGATAAGGTTTGGTTTGGTATTCATTTTTCACAGATACACTTAACAGAAACTTCTAAATAAATAAAAAACAAAAACTACTACTGACATCGAAAGCTTGAGCATAATAGTCCATAGAGTGAAGTACTATAAACAGGTTATCGTAAAAGCGGTATTTCTTAAAGTGGATGACCTTAAACTGGAGTTTTACTGTACATTAATGTTGATGTAAAGATTAAAGAACTCAAAAGGGAAACCATCAGGAAGTCTAGAGGACATAGAATATCTTCCTGGAACATTGCCATATACATTCTTCTCATAGAAAAATAATTTTTAAATAAATTAGTTTTATTACGATTTTTAACTGTAAAAAATACCAAAATTACGTGTTTGTTTGCAGATGGCACGTCGGTCATATATATTAGTAACAGCATATCAGAGTTACGTTGCAAGACAAAGAAGAATATGGAGGAAGCCTAACAGTGATTAAAAAACAATAAACTTACATTAAATGAAACTAAGATGTTCCAGAGTACAGCCACATATGGTTTGCTACTGTGGGGTATCTCGTCTCTCACACACTCCATGTTAATACTATAACACCAAATGGGCCGTACAAGCTACTAAAACGAACATCGCAGTCTGTCATTTACGTTCTTCTTGTGTAAGGATAAATCTTAGATAAATATAACGAAAAAAGGAATTACCACCGGTTCTGGGAGACGTTCTTCTGGATAATATCTACCGTAATATCACCAATTAACAGGAAGAACCTGGAGGATTTCAAAGATACTAAATGATAATTGATTTTTAACATTAATGAGAGTCTTGGACTGTTTTTTTTTATTTAACATAAATTAATGTTTATTTTTCAACATTTTTAAACATCAATTGGGAATACGTAAGTAGCAGGCTACCTGGAGAACATTCCATGCTTCCTTGGATATCTTACTTTTATTTCAGAAACAAAATTTAACTGATAAATAAGATATACGTAGATAGTGGAGTACCTGAAGGGCATTCCATGCAACCCAGATTCCCAGCGACTTCTTATTATGTTGTTTAAACACAGTAAACATCCCTTATATGATATAGAAGAATAAACAACATTAAAGAGTGGCCACCAGAGGGTCTGGGTTGTATGGAATGCCGTCCAGCTACTCTGCTATCTACGTTTATTTCATTTATCAACTAAAATTAGACAATGAATGATTGTTTTTAGGATTTTTTACAATAAATTACAGGTACGTAAATGGCAGTGCACCTGGAGGACATTCCATGTTCCCCAGACCCTCTGGTGGTCTCTTTTATGTGTTGTTTATTCTTCTATTTTATAAAAGGGATGTTTACTGTGTTTAAACAACACAATAAGAAGCCACAGGGAGTCTGAGGTGTATGGAATGCCCTTCAGCTACTCTGCTCTCTACGTGCATTTTATTTATCAACTAAAATTAGAGAATGAATGATTGTTTTTAGGATTTAAAAAAAATAAATTACAGGTAAATGGCGGTGCACTGGAGGACATTCCATGTCACCCAGACCCCCTGGTGGTCACTCTTACGCATTGTTTATTCTTCTATTTCATTAAAGGGATGTTTACTGTGTTTAAACAGCATAATAAGAAGTCACTGGGAGTCTGGGTTGCATAGAATGTCTTTCAGGTAATCTGCTATCTATGTATATCTTATTTATCAGTTATAATTACAGAATTAATGATTGTTTTTAGGATTTTTTGAAAATAAATTACAGGTACGTGAATGGCGGTGCACCTAGAGCACATTCCATGTCCCCCAGACACTCTGGTGGTTCTTTCCTGCATTTTTTTCCTGTTTTAAATTCTACTTTAACATTCGATCTTATTAGAAATTAAATCACTACCTAAAATTGTAATAGAATTAAATATAATGCAGGAAAGAATCATCAGGAAGTTTGGGGGACATGGAATGTCCTCTAGGTGCACCGCCATTTACGTACCTGAAACTTATTTTAAAAATCCTACAAACAAACATTCATTCTCTAATTTTAACTGATAAATAAGATATACGTAGATTACAGAGTACTTGAAGGGCATTCCATGCAACCCAGACTCCCTGTAGCTTCTTATTATGTTGTTTAAACACAGTAAACAGGGTATCTGGGGGACAAGGAATGTCCTCCAAGTGCACCACCACTTACGTACCTGTAATTTATTGTTAAAAATTTAATTGTTAAAAGTTAAAATACGGTTCTGACCAAGAGTGAACGCGTGTTAGAAACTCCGACATTAAAAGTGTAATTTAGGTCATATCGAGTTACATAACACGCGAAAAAGTGAGAAAAAGAAAAAAATGCAGAGACAGAGATTGTAGACGGGTGAAAAATGGAAGGCGAGAGAAAAGTTTTGAGATAAGAGAAGGGTAACGTTAGAGAAAAATTGCGCCGAAAGGTTAGGCAACCTACAATATACAAGAGGGTTGTGGTTGCATGTACCGGGGAGATCGAAAACGAGTACAGAGAAAGGAAAAATAAAGGGCCTAACTTCCGAGGCGTTGAGCCGGGTGAAAGTCCTTTTAGGGTGAGCGGAAAAAAGAGAAAATGGAACAAATAACAACAGAACTGGCAGATATTAAAGTGGAAAACAATAAAATAAAGGAACATCTTACAAACCAAGAAGGAATAGAGGTATTAGAGAAAGAAGTTAGAAAGAAGAATTTGATAATAAGAGAGGATCAAGCAGATAAGAAGGAAAATATCACCCACGGAAAGGTTATAAGGATTATTAAAAAAATGGGGGTAAATATGGATGAACAAAGGGACATAGAGGGAGTAAGCAGACTAGGAAGTTCAATAGAGACAGAAATAGATCAATAATGCTCAAACTAACGAAACAAAGTACGAAATAGGAAATATTTAAGTATACAAAGAAGCTAAAGGGTTACATGGCAAAAATTAGCTACACCAGGTTAATAATAGAAAAAGAAAAGAACAGAGAGGAAGTGGGAGAAGAAAAGGAACAGAACAGAACAAAGAGAACAGTAAGCAAGAGATCGTCAACTAAGGAAGATTTCTCAAACAGTGACTGAGCCAAACGAAGATGATAGAGTACAGCGTAAGAATGGGAAGAGTTTGGAGTGAAAATGAAGAACATAGCAAAGATAACGCGAAACTCTTCTTCTCGGTGTTGAAAAAGGTGAGAGATGAAAAAAAAAGAAAATGTGCTTGCAATCAAGAATGAAAGAGGAGAGTTACTGAAAGAGGAGAGAGAGGTGATGGAGAGATGGAAAGACTATTTTCAGAAATTACTGGGCGCGATAGAGGAGGAAGAAGAACAAGAAGAGGAAAAACAATTAAATGAAGAAGACAGGTCGGGTGAAGGGATCATCAGAGAAGAAATGGAAAATGCTATAAGAGAGTAGGACTAATCGTACCAATTTTTAAAAGAGGAGACTCCAGAGAATGCAGGAACTCTTGGAAAAAATAATGGAGAAAAAATTGAGGAAAGTAGTTGAATCGAAGCTACTACAAGTTCTTCAAACGTTGACCATGTCTAAAACTCTCAAAGAGGTCTAGCTTTAGAATTAGCATCTATGATGGGGGGTCTGGAGGCCGTAGTCCCCCGGGTATCCTTATTACTTTTAAGAGAGTCAAAATTAAAATATAGAAAGATAGTGCTTCTGCGGGGGGTCCGGGGGTCAATTTTTCCTACTAGCTTTATCGTTTCTACCTGATAATCCAGTCTAATAGTTATGAAATAATTTCGCGCACTCATGCCCAGGTAAACTAATCGGTGTTCCGATCAGACGAACGAAATCACCGCTGTCTGTTGTTAGTGTCTATCTACCTCAGTTCTCCTCTGTGTGTGAATCCGCCATCACCATGAAGACGCTTGTGGTCTCCCTTATTTTAATTCTTCTTGCTTCTGCAGAAAGTGCTAAGATCTTAGGGGTTTTCCCCATGGTGGCCTACAGTCATTTCACTCTAGGAAATAGACTCATGAAAGAATTGGCTGCCAGAGGACACGAGGTCTATATGATCTCTCCTTTTGAACAAAACCCACCTGTGAAGAACTACCATGACGTACTGCTTGCTGGATTCAAAGAAGAAGCTGAAAGTTAGTAATTTTTTTAATTTTTATTGTAGTTAGATAGTTAGAAAATAATTTATCTAGTTCATCAATAGCAAAATAATTAAACACTGATTTAACTCGAGCACTTACGCTTATCTAAAATAATTCAAATGGCAAGTGTCTATTATTAAACAAATTATAGCTCTATGGATATACAAGGCCAAACTCTTGTTTATTATGATTCAACGCAGCAAAGTCGAGGTTAGATAATTAGCGCCATGCTGCCTACATAATTACGTTGGTGATTATCATTTTTCGCTAGAAACGCCACGAGCATCAGATCTATAGGTTTTTTGTGTTGTAACAATTTGTTGGTGAACCATTAGGTTATCTACCTGAAGTTCCTCTGCCATCAGATCAATCAACCGGGACTTCTTTAAATCATTAAACTAAGATCAAAATTATTTAAAAAGAAAATCATAGTGAGGAATTTCGATAATATTACATAACTTATTTACACACTTACACTATAAATTTTTATCTAAATGATTAACTTGAATGAATTGTCAAATCATGATTGCACGCAAGGTCAACCATCTAATAGGAGATGTTTTTTTGTCGGCTGCCCAGTCATCGACAGTGTCTCGACTCAAGATGAATCTACGAATATTAGTTTTGGTTTTGTTAGCATCGTGCAGTTTTTCGGAATGTGCCCGAATTTTGGGAGTGTTCCCCATGCCTGCTTTCAGCCACTACAACCTGGGTAGCAGACTAATGAAAGAACTAGCTGAGAGAGGCCACGACGTCACCTTAATTTGTGCTTTCAGTGGGACGAAGCCCATCAAAAATTACAGAGAAATAACCATTGACATAAAAATGGAAGGTATAGAGTCTATGTTTGCTTTACAATGTTTGCTTACTTGAGATAATATCGATTAATTTTTCAATTCCTTCCAGGAATGAAAGCAGACTTATTCAAGATGGAATCAATGTCAGTCCTCGAGCAAATGTCCTTCACCAACAAGTTCAGCGTGATGGTAACCGAAAAAACTTTGGAGCACCCCAACGTCCA